>CAJQZM010036292.1:0-19514 GCA_907164665.1 Colias nastes
CATATAAATCGACGAACTATTTCCTTCTATCTCGATATATTTCTGTGCTTGTTTGTTTTATTTTTCTGTATATGAAGTTACGAACATTTCTATTGTATGGTTGACCATATAGAAATGACAGGTAATATAATGTGTTGATTGAAAGTTAGTACTCTATCTTACACTATTTACAGAGACAAAGTCCAAAAAGATCTGGACATTCTTCAAGTAGAAGACCTCAACACCAGGGCGCTAATGCGCAAAACCTGGAAACTTTTGTGTCGGAGGTCAAGATCCTCTTTGGGTCTTTGCACCGTTGAAGTAAAGTAAGTTAGTACAATAATTCATACAACAAATATTCTTGCCTACCGATGATTTAGATACTGATTTTTTATGTAATACATCACTACATAGTATAAAACAAAGTCGCTTTTTCTGTCCCTATGTCCCTATGTATGCTTAAATCTTTAAAACTACGCAACGGATTTTGATGCGGTTTTTTGTAATAGATAGAGTGATTCAAGAGGAAGGTTTTAGTATATAATTTATTAGGTTTTAGACAAAGCGGGCGAAGCCGCGGGCGAAACGCTAGTAGTATATAAGATATACTGGGTTAAGTCTATGTTGACTACTAAGTCAACAGCTATAGCCCTAAGTTTATTATTACCCCAATTTCTTCAGCTATTATAAGACTAACCTGGGAGCTGAAACAGTAACAATCGCCACCAGCGAACTGCTGAACAGTCGGTCAACAAGACACGTCTCCTGGCCGGAGCGGCTCGCATAAATCTCTTCGACTCCATCATCGGGCGTTAGCGCAAACAAGTGGTAACCACTACTGCTACCGGCTACTAGTGAGCTGAAACAAAATTAACACATGTTACATTCATCAAATGTCATTTTATATTGGTATGGTTATATGTGGTAGTAAACGTGAAGACCCCTGTCCTGTGCAGTAAGAGGCAGATGCATTACGCATGTACATCTGTTTCACTGATTGATTTTTATTTAGGGACTAGCTTTCCGCCTGCGGCTTCGCCCGCGTTGTCAAAGAAAAACCCGCATAGTACCCGTTCCCGCGGGATTACCTGGATAAAAACTAGCCTATATTACTTGTGGATAATGTAGCTTTCGAATGGTGAAAGAATTTTTAAAATCGGTCCAGTAGTTTAAGAGCCTATTCATTACAATCAAACAAACAAACTTTTCCTCTTTATAATATTAAGATAAGTAGGTGAAATGAATATTTTGTTGTTATATGAATAATTATTCATATTTTATTAGGTCTTAATTTTGGCACCATTCGAAAAAATATTTAGTAATCAGGAAAGAGCCTAGAACAGCTAATATTTCACATATCATGTTAGGTTAATCTGTTTTGTTTTTAAGGAAGAAGTATTCAAGGTCATCTAAACCAAAAAAATTAGTCCTCATACAAAATTTTGCTGTGTTGAATTATTAATGTACTTAGTTTTTTTTTAAACCTATATTGCTAGTGGTCTAAGATCCGAATATAAGTCGAAATGCAACGGCGTGATAATAGAATGAGACCAATTTTATAATAAATTTAGTGTATTAAAAAATGTATTAAAAATGGGTTGACTGGGAAAATCCTGGACAGGACATTTTTAATGAATTTAAAAAAAAACATTTTTTTTTAATTAATTGCAGTATCAACATAATAAAAAAAAATTATAATAGACTTAAAGTATGAAACCTACATAATGTGCAGTCATAGTCGTTTTCTAATATTTACCGGGACAAACGGCTAGGTTGGCAGGTATAAACAGGTATGTCGGTACCAGTTACTTTCACTTGATAGGATGATGAAAAAAAAATTATGTCAGCGCTGTTTTATTACAAAATTGTTTTATTATCTCGAAACTGCAATTAATAAAAAATGAAAATAAAAGATTTTTTAATAATTAATAAAAAATATCCTGTCCAGGATTTTCCCAGTCAACCCATTTTTAATACATTTTTTAATACACTAAATCTATAATATAAAAATGAATCGCAAAATGTGTTGGTAAGCGCATAACTCGAGAACGGCTGAACCAATTTCGATAATTCTTTTTTTATTATATTCCTTGAAGTACGAGGATGGTTCTTATGGAGAGAAAACGTAAACATGTACCACGGGCGAAGCCGGGGCGGACCGCTAGTTTATTATAAAATTGGTCTCATTCTATTATCACGCCGTTGCATTTCGACTTATATTCGGATCTTAGACCATAGTGTTGTATTAAGATTATTAAAAATCAAAGAAATAAGTGTTCTATTAAGTTATCCTTGACTTGACTTTTTAGATATATCTATGACCTAAACTCTTTAAAACATTTTTGTCAGAAAATACTATATGTATGAACCAAAGTTGGATGTATACAAAATTATGACCTTCATACCTCACAACATGATATAAGAATTAAAAAAATAGATGGTGTTTTTTTCATTTTTATAAAAAATTAGCGGTCCGCCCCGGCTTCGCCCGTGGTACATATTTCGCAATAAAAGGTAGCCTATGTTCTTTCTCAGGGTCTAAAGATTATCTGTGCCAAATTTCATCAAAATCGGTCCAGTAGTTTATGCGTGAAAACCATACATACATACATACAAACCTTTCCTCTTTATAATATTACTAGCGGTCCGCCCCGGCTTCGCCCGTGGTACATATTTACGTTTTCTCTACATAAAAACCATCCTCCTACTTCAAGGAATATAATAAAAAAAGAATTATCGAAATCGGTTCAGCCGTTCTCGAGTTATGCGCTTACCAACACATTTTGCGATTCATTTTTATATATAAGATTAGTATAGATTACCTATGCTGTTATTTCAATTACTTTATGAATAAACAAAATAAATTAAAACTGAAAAATAATTGTAACCGAGTTAAATGTAATTAAAATTTTATAAATTATAAAAAAATACTGCCACTAAATGGTTTACAGTTTACAATAAAAACCATTTCCATCATCATTATACTATATGTAATAATAACTATGAATAAAAACAAACTTTATTTATTGATGAATATTATCAATAATGCATCACATACAGAGTGGCTTATCTCAAGAACAATAATTAAAACAATCGTTTTCCTAGTACAGGAGGAAACTTCATACTAACCATAACAAAAGTCAGCTGTTTAGAATACAAACATAGCTATTGATGTATAATAGAGGCCAGGATCGTTAACCGAAGGCTGTGGCAGATGCATAGGGGAAGGCACTTCTAACTTCCGTTGATAAAATACGATGTTTACAATTAGCTCTTGAAAATGGTTACGAAAACATTGGCAATGACATATTGCATCATCGCCAAGCCTAACTAACAGCGTTTCTAACTGAGGCAGCGTTAAAACGTGACTCTTTCGCGGTTTAGCAACTACCAAACTCGATACTGCAGCCTTGACGTTCATTATTGTATCAAAATATATTTTATTTTTATTTATATTTTGCAGCCGTAAACAAACAAACGCTTTCTGAAAGTGTTTCCATTTATGTAACAGGCATAACAAATGAATAGACGTCCACTTACGTGCAATCCTGGTTAAATTGTACAAAAATTCCTCCTGCATTTGATCCCTCTGTGCTATTACCTCCTCCCAAACTCATTGGAACGTTCGTAATTACGATTTTTTTTAAACTAATTTATATTACCGTCATACACGCACTACGACCTTTGTTACCACGCACAAACAGTCAATCACCAGATGTAAATAATAAAAACTTGATTATTCGTCACAAGCCTAATTTTTGACACAAAGAACGACCTTGCTGACTGCTAAAAACAAGCCCCCTCCCGCACAGTTTTGCCATTCGCCATCAATTTTTGCTTCAACATATTGATAGTAGTTGCCAGTATTAAAAATCTCAAGTGCAGTACCTGAGAACAAAAGAAAAATATATAAATTATTAAACATTTCATATTTTCGAAAATGAATGGCCTCCATGAATTATAAATTATTATTAATCACTGTTTTTATACATATTATTATGTTTATCGAAGTTTGAGAAAATTTTTATGTATTACTTGGATTTTATTCGGGCAACACTGTATTCTTATGTCACTGTCAAGTTTTCTTTCCTTTTTTTTCACTTTTTTTTGGCCAATAAGTCGGAACTATTTGACCGGATCAAGAGAGTTTTATAGATTATTAATTCTTTTAAATATCTGAGGGTTCCCCTCTAAATTTTTTACAATAAATTATATGTGCCATTATATTAAATGCTTTTTTTCGCATTCAAATAATGATTTGTACGATATCTGTGCTTATGATTGACAATTGAAAGTTGACATTGACACTAGACAATTAGACATAATTAATAATTTGACACAACTTTGTTTTCGTTCTGCACGTGTTTTTGTTGACTCAAAAATACATATTTCAAGTTATCAGAATTAATGAAAAAAAGGCATCAAGAATATAATTACAAATAAAAGTACTTATATCATAAGATTACATAAAAATGGGACGAAAAATACCTGCAAAGAAACATCGTGGCGTCAAAGATCCTTTGGTTCAACATGCACGCCGAATGCAAAGGTATTTTATACTTCTGGCCTTTACAGGATTATATTTTTAGTCGTTTATTATTATTATTATTTTCATATCATAAACTTCTAATTACAGTATTAAAGACAAGATAAATGCTCCTCCTACGGATCCTGATGATCAACCTGTGCCTCGTTCGTTATCGCGCTTATTTGCGTTCCAAAATAAAGACAAAGATGTAAAAAATAAGAAAAAGCGGCTACACATACCCAGTGATGGTAATATTCTCGTAATTGGAACAAAAATTATATAATGAATGCTCAATTAAGAGCGCTTATTCAATTTAACGCAAGTCAAAATCTCCGCGATCTATTACGATAGATCGCGGCTTGCGCTATCCTTTTACTATGAACAGCATAGGTCCACAGGAGAGCGCCGAGCAACATGTCCTCTCTCTGGAAAGGCTCGCTGCCGACTGATTTGAATCGGGTCGCGCGCAGTGTTTTATAGTACTTTAAAAAAAATTGTAGAAAAATAATAGAGGTACCTTAGTTGATTTTTTAAATTTTATCTTATAAGTAAGACATTCTTTTATTGCAATATGTATAAATTATATTCAATTAAGTCAAATATCTTGGTGAAAATAATCATTTTGTCGACTATAATTTCTAAAAAAATTCACATTGTTCGGATTTTAATTTCGTAAGTTAGGAGTCCAAAATAAAAAAATCTTTTAACTAACTATTTTAATAAGGATTTTTGCAGTTAGTTAAAAAAAATTGTGTGTTAGATCTGTCAGCAATTTCAGATATTTTTAGCTTCGAAATTGACACTAAAAGTGAAATCAAGTAATCATCGGCTCAGTTATCTTGATGGTATTCACAAATACTGTATTAATTGAAAAAAACTCTTAACTAACTACATAGACAATAAAATTTCCTAAAATTATTAGTAATTCATATGTTTGTAAGATAAGTGGTTGATGGACAATCTGGTTTGAAAAATCACATATTTGAGCCAAACAGCGCACGGACCGCGTACACGGCCTTAATATAACAACCATTTTAATCAAATTTTAACCAAATATTATACCTTTATATTGTACTTACTATTGACTCATATTTGTTTCGTTGTAATACAAGAGTGCTTACATACTATAATTAAATAATGCCAAGAAATAATTAAAACTTTATTTGGTTTCAGAAACTATTGCAAGGGGAACTGGTGATAATCCTATATCTAGACTTAAGAAATTGCCTGGTGAATCTGGTAGAGGCTTTTCCTTGAGAATTAACAGTGCTATTCGAGCACTACATGATCCCATTGACCAGGAGGATTACCCTGTATGTACACTTTTAAATAATTAATATAATTATGTTTATTTGGTATTTCTGTGAAATAATAATCGCTTGAAGTAAATAGGTATTAATTCTACAGAAGAATTTACATTGCAAAATATTTTTAATTACTGAAATAGGTATACTTACTAGTAATTTTGCCCAGATACAGTTGATGTTGTCTTAAATTTAATTTTGACTAAATTAGAGAGGTTAAATTAATTGCAACATAATACATATTTACTTTATTAGATTTTCTTTGATTCTTCCAGATTTTTAATTAAAATAAAAAATGTCATAATTATATTATTGTTTCATATTGTCCTTTTTAAAGCAAGATCTAGAAGAAGAAGATGTTAAAGGTCAAAAGATGTCAGATCACAATGAGTGGAGAAAGAAAAAGCGAAAGGGGAAACAGGGTGATGACGAACCTAAACTGACTCGCACACAAAAACAAGCTTTGAAGAAGAAAGCCAAATTGTTAAAAGCTAGTGAGGTAAGAAAATACCGATAATGTTTTTTTAAAATCTAATAAATGTTTTTTAGCAAGCATTGTGAAAGTACATTTTTTTAGAAATTACACTGATATTCCTTGCTCCCAAGCATTCATAATAGATGTATTTATTACATAATATATTAATGACCTGGGGGCACAATTTTAATATAAAATTTTAATAAATATTTTTACTATTTTTCAAATCGGACCAGTAGTTCCTGAGATTAGCGCGTTCAAACAAACAAACTCTTCAGCTTTATAAAATTAGTAGAGATATAGGCTGCGGGAATCCCCGCTTGCTTTATATCGTGATTTCGTCCAATGAAATAAATCACTTAATTTAAAACTTACCCGTTGTGAATAAAAAATTTTCATTGTTCAATTTGGAGCCAAACACAAGTTGAGTCGAAGACAAGTAAACCTAACATATTTCACTTTTAATTTAATTTGTTATTTCACAATTTTCTATATTCAAGGAAGAAGAAATAAAGGAAGTTGTCTACGAACGAGTGGGCTTTGGAGATATAACGCATGCGCCTCCAACTTTAACAGTTCGACCCAAAATGAGGGGACAAGACCCTACAGCAATGGGAGCACCTAGGGTAAGTTAAACCTAATAAATACAGAGATTTTATTCGTTGGATATAATTTTAAATAAATAATTATGAATTTGACACTACAGATTACCTAAAAATTTTATTATCAGTGATTATTATTGAAAAGTTATAAACAAATGTTATGGTTAAAATATTTGTACTTTGTATTTTTTCATTATTTGACCATTTGAAAATAATTTTTCATCAAGGTCAAATAAATGACTACAATGATGTTTATTATTACATGACCAACATTTTTATTATCATCATAATTCATTAAATAATAATTTTAATTTAACTAACTACTTTCTTTTTCAGCCTGGCCGCAAAGACCTCCTTCTAAACGCGATGCTATCTGGCAACACTAGTAAAAAAAATGCAACTGTCAATGCGGCAGATTTGGCGCGGCGCGAACGGGCGCGACTCGACGTAGTTGCCGCGTATAGAGAATTAAAGAAACAGAAACGGGAAGGAATGAAAAATAGAACGAAATGATATTTATTTTTGTATAATTGTAAATAAATAAAAGAAACACATGAGATTTTTTTTTATTTAAACATAATACTAATAACTATGTGAAGTTTAAATTCCTGTATGAAAAATATTGCGGGTTGCAACATTTTGAACTAATACGAGCATTGAGATATTAATACTACGTATGGAGACGACACCGCCTACATCACATATGTTCCGCTCAACATAGGTCATATGGCTTATCTGCACTCAGTCGCTTTAGCGCGATGGTCGCGTTCATGTCTTGTTTGTTTTATAGCAAAAATCCAAGAAACTCATCAAATATGCCCTCGAGTGTGTTGCGATATTGCACTTGTAATTCAAGTAATGCGGCAAAGTGCAAAGAAATAACTTTTCATCGGTAATTAATTAGATAATCATTTTTAAAACTTGGTTCGAGCAAAATTTTTGGCGGGCGCCATTTTGCGTCATTTGTCATAGACTAAAAATTTAAGAAACGGCATTGGGTATGAACTGTGGGTATGAAAGATGTTTATATAGTAATATTAGATGACGTAAATTTTTATAGTGGAAAAAAATAATTTTAAACATTTAGAAAATAGTGTAAGTACTGTGGATATTATTTAAAAAAAGGTTAAATCATGAAAGATGAAAATAAATTACCTACCTATCAATTTTTTTTTGATACATTGATTGGTTTTAATTGAAAAGTTTTAATTGATAAGTTTATTAATAATTTATTTATTAGATTAATTATATTTTTTTTGTTACATTGATTGTTCTTAATTGATAAGTAATAGGCAAAATATTTACAAAGTTTCGCCTCTATAGCGGTGAGTCGATGACATCGCTTAATCTATGACTCACAAGCCGCCCCGCGCCGCGGCCGCCGCGCTTGCAGCACAGATTTTGTTCGTGGTGTCTCCTCTATACGTAGTAATAATAGCTCAATGAATACGAGTACTAATAGGAGTTTCAATAGTCCCCACTAGCAAATATTACAACAGAATGTTGGCGCCTTATAAAATATCAAAGCAAAAGATTATTTAAGAATATTTACCTACTTTTAAATTAAATGAATTAAATTTTTTTTATTGGTAATAGGAAAGCGCTTGACCACAATCTCGTCTTATAATAAATAAATTAATTAATTAATAAATCTTTGTTTTAAATGAATTTTTGTATAAACACTCATATTTTGTACAGTCTTCACGTGGCGTCTGCTTAATTTTCAAATTCAAATTCCGAGTTATGATAAAAAATCATACTTATAAGTTATAAGTAGGTATCAATAATAATGGGACGTAGGAAAATAAACACATTCTTCCGGACACGACAAAACAATACATAATAAATAAATTAACCGCCTTGATTCACCACTCAACAGACCAACAGTGGACTATAAAAATAATGATCTACGAGTAGACCTTGCTTGTATTGAGTAGCAAATTATGTTTTATAATAAATCAATTTGTTAGCAGTTCATTATATTAATTTATGATTATAACTAGCTGACCCACGCAAAAATTCAAAAATTGGGTATGCAAAAATTCTCCACAAAAAGGGTTTCCTTTACTTCAAATAAATTGATCCGAGTATGCTAATAATGACTTAGGTACTACCTCATAATTTTTTAATTACGGTATGAACTGTATAGGAAGTCGTGAGCATAAGCAAGTAGGTACCTACTGTTATTACAAATGTGCAGAAGCAGCAACATGCGATCAAGTTTCAAGTACATAACTGTATCGTTACGATTGCAATGATCAATGATAATAGATCGGAATTTGATGGCTCGTATTACACATGTTATTGATAAGGACGATACATATGGTGTGTTTCGTTACAATGTTGACAGTGACGAATATTATCTTTTGACGTGTACGCTTGAAACGTACAGTACTCCAAAAGTAATAATGCGCATAGAAATCTTCGTCACTGTTCGGCAACTGTCATATTCCCGGAGCGTCCGAAGATGATATTTATATAGAGTGGTTAAATGCATTTTTTCATGCATAATTTAGTCAAATTATGTGTTTTGTGCTAAAAGAGATTAATATTGATTTGAAAGTAACGATTTTGTTTCGATAATTCCTTGTAAGTAAATAGCGAGGATAACCCCACGATTGCGAATTAATCTTTGTTGGATTGATTTACTTGGAAAATTTTATAGTAGGTACTTTTAAAGTGTCTTACTGAAGCTGGTGTAATGATGGAAGAAAAGATGGTTAAAATAACATTTATATTGTATAAAATATGGTTTTCAAACCCAGGTTTACATTTAAACCATATAAATCTAATCATTAAAATCTCAGTTCAAAAGTATTTAAAGTACTGATCGTTTACATAAAAATAAAAACAATCAAAATCAAGGATAATCTTTATTTCTGACATTTTGGATACATCGGAACTTTCATTATGCTCTTCTTCATTTTCACTTTCCCTACTGCGATCACCTGTGTAAATCATTTTATCGATTAATTCAATTCACATTTAAAAACAAAACCAAGAAAGGTATGTAATAGCAGCTCTATATAATTCTACACAGAGAGAACACGTGCAGTCACCACCAATATTTAAAGACGACTGACAGATTTTTCAGTTTTTTGACTGACAGGCTACCGTCACCTACCGCCCGATTTGTTTTTAATTGTGTATGACCGTGAATTCACTTCTATTTCTTTTGAACAAGGTGTAAAATGCAAGTGCATTGTTTAGGGCTCTTACGATTCAATGATTCGAGTGTTTTCGGAAATACGATAATTAGCGAAGATTTGCATGCGCATTATTAATTTTGGAGTACTGTAAGTGCAAAGGTTTCAAGTACTTACATGTTCGTATTTTGGAAATGAATTGTAACAAGACATATAGGTATATATGGGGGATATTTATTTCTTCAACCCTTATTACTTTACTCCTAAAACACTCTTAGCCTGGGTGTTTTTACAGTAGGTACTTGATGAAATATTGCTTAAGTCTCAGAATATTTTGTAAAATAAACACACGTGATACAGTTAATTCCAGATGTTGAAGTTCCAATATTATTTTGTTTACTTTCGTAGTTACATTGTAGTTTTTGTAGTTTAGGTACATTTAGTTTTGGTTTTAAATAGCTTTTCGCCCGTGAATTCAAAGAAAATCCCGCACAGTTCCCTTTCCTGTGGGATTTCGGGATAAAGATGTCCTTTCTGAGTTTTCAGGACCCAAAAAATCTTAATATCTTTGTACCAATTTCATATAAATCTATTACACGTAGAAATTAAAAATTAAAAACTACGTGTCTACAAACAGTTATGTGAAAATCAATTTGTTAGCAGTCACCCAATGGAATGAACCATATAAACACCTTTACATCCGGAAATATATAATTTTTATAGAGCATTGTCTCAAAACAATGTTTTCTTTGCGGATTGACATATTTTGCTTTGTGTTGAAAACAATATAATAACAATAAACATCTTGAGAGGAATTTATCATAATAAAACACACGTCACGTGGTCATCTTTGTTTGACTCACTATACTAATTAATATTTATGCAGTACTTACTTACAATGTTTCCGTCGAGTGAGTTAGGTACCTAATAATAATATTAGTAGACGAATTGTTAAGCATCGGTGCCTGTATAAGCATATCTATGGTAGCTATCTCAAAACGCTACTTGCCTCGTTTTTCATTGCTATCCAGCTCCTGTTTGTTGGTTTTAATCTTCCTAGATAAATGAGCTGTACAAGTAAACACTACAATAATAATTTTCAATTCGAACCAATAAGCTCATCAGCCGAAACACAGCTTTCGTATGCTATTATTAATTATGTCATGTGGTACCTTCCACGGTTTGACCAGGCCTATTCTTGCAAAGCACGCTCATAACAGTAGCAGCTGGCTTTGCCTATGGTAAACCATAGACCAAGCCAGCCATAATATAAATATTATAAAACACTCAGGATCATGTCCATATTTAACGGTGAAAGAATTTTTAAAATCGGTCCAGTAGTACCAGAGATTATAGCATTCAAACTTTCAGCACCGAATTATGCTCTGTACCTTATAGTAGATTGCATACCTAATGTCGATTTATTCAAACAAAAAATTCGTCATCAACTAAAGTAGTTCGTGATTGTAATTACAAGAAATATTATTATTTTGAGAATCAACTCAAGTGATAAGGTTAGTGTTAAAATTATTGTGACAGGCTTTGAGTAGGGTTACCATACTAATCTTAAAAAAATCACAAAGTATTTTTTACCAAAACAATTTCGGCATTTTATTATTCATATAAATAGGTCGTTTTATTTGCTTCCTTGATACCAATTATCATTTCGTGTATAGAATAAAAAATATATTTTATTTATATAAAAAACCTGCCATGATATTTTCAGTGTAATACATAGTGTTTCATATTTCCTGATACATTAGCTATTACCTTGACTAACAATTCATGCAAATTCAGGCGTCTTTCCCTATGGAAAATCCTTGTTCATGCCACACCTGTAAATTATTATCTTATTCTTATACGATTACGAAATATCTTCTTTTATTTCATTCTAGAAATGGCGTTTGATTCAATGAAATATAAGGTAACACAGTGATTTTTTGAACCATACATTTATGAAACTATAGATATAGTATTCAAACAATCCTGGATTTATTATTTTTTAGGATTAAAAAAATCCCTACTGTTATTGACATTGGTTTCATTAATATATTTAAAATATTTTACATATGAATGTTTTATAAGTATTATAAGATTTAAGTTATGAAAAAAATAATTTAAAAACTATTGTAACCGGCATTTAACACGTCTGCTTTCCATAGGTATTTTAAAGAGTGTTTCGAATCAGTTTAGTAGTCTACGTTCTGTTTTAAACTATCAGATAGGTCCATGATAAACTAACAATCCAATATTTTCTCCTTTAGTTTATTTTATGTTACACTAGCAGTTATGGTCACAATATTAATCGCGTGCAAAGCTCATCTAAGTTGTAACGCGCCGTAGGTAATTAAAGATTTTTAAATCCACACCAAATCTTTACATATTATAATATAGGCTATAGCTACACTGTATACACATTACTCGTATTATATACACTCGCTTACTCAAATCTTCGTGGAACATAGATTAGATATTCATGAACAAATAATATTTTAACGCGCAATCACGAACACGTAAAATCAGGAAACCCATCAGTGGTCAATATATCCATAATCCATTAGCATATTCAATTATATCAGTTAACATGTAACACGAGATGAGGGAGTGAAATAAATATTTATTTCACACATTTTGGTAGTCAAATATTTAGCGATTTAAACATTATGGTTATCGCGCAGAATTTAATGTGATTATCTATGATGATGTATGATGTAAAGAGTAAGAAATAATTTTTAATTCACATATTTATTTAATACAGGTAGAGTAGTAAATAATTAAAACGACGTAAAAATAACCCAAACAGTTACTGTTATTGTATGAAAGAGTAACAGACTTCTTCATAATATCATATCTATCAACCAGCCATACAAACCTTTAGGTTTAAAGATATTAAATTCAACCCACTGTTCCCTTCAAATGGGTTTCCCTTCAAATTGTATTTTTAAGAAAATTATCTACGCAAAACCAAAGATTTTTTCATTTTTTGACAATTTTTCCATATCTCCACTCATCTTAAAAAGTGCTCCATTTGCGAAGTGCACCAATTGAGAAGTGCACCAGTTGCGAAGTGTACCATTTGAGAAGTGCACCAGTTGCTAAGTTCACCATTTGAACATGGTGTACAAGTTGAGAAGTGCACCAAATGCGTCAAACCCATTCAAATGAAGTCTGGTTTTACCACTGCAACAAAAAGTGTATAATATCTAGATATGTTATAGTATTATTTTTAAATTCAAGGCTTATTTAAACCGTCTCTTTTACGACCTTTATGAACCATTATTAAATTGGCGCAAAAACAATTATTCTTTCAATAAAATATACAAAATTGCAAATTTATTCATTGAGGTATTGTGATAATTTGAGTAAACTAGTTTTCAACTAGGTTAAAGTAACGTCATATTTTGTATAAATGTTTAGTTGTATGTGTTTATTCATATTATGTTAAAGTCATTCATATAATTATAATATATCTACGCATTAAAATTAAGAATGATTATGAAAAACATAATGACGCCAAAATTCTCCTAAACTAGTAGGTACCGTGCAATGTGGGGTGCAAAACTTTTCCATCTTACATTATGACACATATTTGTTTACAGAAGTAAAGTTGCATTAAATTTTTATCCGCGTGATGGATGACGTCCATTTTGGATATCCGAGGTCGGGCATATATCACAAGCATGGTCCTAGGTCATGGCGACGGATTGCGTACTCGCGATTGCAAAAATGCATATACAAATAAATTTTAATCGGGGGACTAATAAGTAACAATTAGTACTGAATACTGATTTTGACGGAATATCAAATCTTGAATTTTTTTGTTCATATCAATATGCAGCTTTTTCTAATGCCTGGGAACAGATATATAATATTTTAAATGGGAAGTACCTTATCTGATTAAATAAACTAGGTATATGTAAATAACAATGGTAAAAATGAAATTTTCCACTATTACCCACCACAAATTGAATATGTGATTCAATTCGTATTATTTGCTTACGTTTTCACACGTATTTATGTGAGGAAATCCAAAACACACAATGGTTCATAAAAGCCGCTGAAAATATGTACCTATCTGGTTTTTCTTTATTATTTTCCCGTTACACCTTTTGTCTTAAAAGAACCGTTTTATTTACCTACTCTAATATTTCACCTGTCGAGATGTTATTGTCCTCGTTCGTTGAATTCAAACTCAAACTCAAACATTTATTTATTCAAAGAGACTTCTTTTTCGAAAAAAGCGAAGCGAAGCACTTTCGAATCGAAGCGAAGCGAAGCACTTTCGAATCGTCAATACAAATATGTATTTAACAATTCGGATTCGGAAAGCAGTGTCTATGGAGAAGAACCGACAAGAAACTCCATAATTGCTCTTTTAATGAAGTCCTTGAATTTTTATTCTAAGTAAGTAATACTAATAACTAACTCCATTTAATAAAATCCACAATTTGCAAATAACTACGAATCAAGTCACGGTTTCGACAAAGACTTATTTAATACACATAAAAACCTCTTCAATTGAAATTTCTGGAATAGCTGAAAATGGAATCTATTCAATCAATAATCAGAAATTTAAATTGAGAGTAATCATTTTAATATTTTAATCAAATTTCCATTTTTCTTAATAAAAAAGTATTTTTGTCATAAAAATATAGATTTTTTAAATAACATAAACGTAAGAGTTATTTATCATACAAGAATGTTTTATACATTCGTATACAATTGAAGTTAATAAAATTTAATTTATTTGAACTATTATTAATAAAATTTTAATATTAGATATCTTAATTCTTAAGGCTTAATATTCAATGACGCAGTTATTAATTTATGATACATATAAAGTTGTCCACTTAAACTAGTTTCATAAACCGCAAAATTTGTTTTTCGCAAATGTGTTTTGTTATTTTTCTAATCTTGGGTTTAACCGATTTGCAATAAGCTTATATTCAAATGTAGTTTTCGCAACGAAAATATCTTCCTTTTTAATATTTATTTTGATAAAACTAGGTATTATGAATCCAGATTCATTCAGTAGTTTTAATGTGGGCAGCTCTATACAAAGAATGGACAAACGTTATTCCTGTATGCATTTCTAATAAAAATATTTTTGATGTTACATAATTGATAACAGAAGTATCAGGTTAAACATTTTTTTTTTATATAAAAAATAATTGATCGATCGAGTGACAATGCATGTTAGAATAAAAAACAAAATTGACGAACAACAATTTTTGTCTCATGTTTATCATTTCATACTCTAAATGAATAACCATAAACACCAACCAGTCTGCTTATTAAGCGAATAGTGAACACTGGATTTTTTGGCACCGTTTAATAAAGAGATTAGGTTCTTAATCAAACGAATGATTAAACTACTTGACTGCGACATAAGATAGAACATGGAGTCTATGAGCTGTGTTTTAAAATCTCGTCGTAGTATGATTTATCTGCATATTTTCCTGTACAATAAAATAAATCAATTAGTTGCTAGTTTAGTGGTAAATCCCACGCAGGCTTCACTTTGGTTAATAAGATACACGAGTCTAATTGAATTGATCTGAACTCACGTGTTTGCGCGATGCGATGTGAGGAAAATATTATAGTAAAAAGCACAGAAAAAAGGAACCAAACATAACAACGCGCACGTGGTGTACAAAAAAAAATAAGTAGGAGTACTTGTAATTATAATTTCAGGTATTTTGCAGTTGGTAGTGTATAATTTATTCGCGGTGGTCTTCAAATGTTGTAACTTACCTACTTTATGTTAAACTAGCTTTCCGCCTGCGGCTTCGCCCGCGTTTTCAAAGAAAAACCCGCATAGTTCCCGTTCCCGTGGGATTTCCTGGATAAAACCTAGCCTATGTTGCTCAGTGAAGCTTTCTAATTGTGAAAGAATTTTTGAAATCGGTCCAGTAGTTTATGCGTGAAAACCATACATACATACATAATTACAAACCTTTCCTCTTTATAATATTAGTATATTATTACCGCGAAGCGCGTCGAACGCGGCAACTGATACACAAAAATAATCCTTATGGCATGATTCTGTATTCACGCGCGATGACATAATATAGCGTATTTCATGTATAACTTTGGTGTTTCTACACCGATTTACATGATTCTTTTTTTATTGAATAGGTAATAATGTTAACTTTTTTTAATTAGGGATGAGTGAGAGTGTTGTAAACGTAAGAGTAGACAAAATATATAATCAAAAAGCTCCGAATTGCTAAGCTATTGAAGTTTCACATGTTATTGTGAGTCAATTTTAAAAGATAGACATATGCTGTCTAGGAATTTATTTTTATATAATAATAATAATTTAAGAACATTTGTGTCGTACATGATTTCTATGTAGCTTTAACCATTAAGGCTGCACACGCGACGGAAGCTTAAAAAATGGAGTAACTTCTCCCGTTTTCCCAATATTTCCCTTCACTGCTCTGCTCATATTGATCGTAGCGTAATAAAAAGTATACTACCTATAACCTGCCCAGGAGTATGAAGAATAATTGTGCCAAATTTCGTTAAAATCCGTCGTGTAGTTTTTATTTCTATAACGAATATACAGACAGACAGACAGACAGACAGACAGACAGACAGACAAAAATTTTACTGATTGCATTTTTGGCGTCAGTAGCGATCCCTTAACACCCCTTCATAGTTTTTTTTTAAATATATTTCATGTACAGAATTGGCCTCTCTACAGATTTATTATAAGTATAGATAACCCATTGAGCTCCGAACAGCCCGATCGGGCCACGACACAATAGATTTTCTATTGTGTCTGTGATTCCGGGGCCTGAGTTAATAAAAAGGAAACCTCTTGAATAATCTGATGACATTATAGAAATTGCCTCACGGAAGTTTTTGAAAAACCATCTTATTTGGACAAGTTTAGTGCGGTCATCTTTCGTTGAATTTTGTGAAGAATCTAAATTGAATTTAAAGTAGAAAATAACTAAGATTTTTCCCAACACGCAAAAGAGTTGATATAGAATAATCTTAAAAAGGTGAATAAATAAAACAAAAATTATTTTGAAAAGTTCGTTTAATTTCTCTCAATCTTTGTTGTTTGTCAATAATTGTGAACTAAATTAAAGGTAAACATAAATATTGGAACATAAAAATATTTCCGTTTAATTAAAAAAATGTTTGACCGCCTCCTTGGTACAGTAGTTGACGCGTGAGCGTAGAACCGAGGGGTCCTGGGTTCGATTCCCGGTGGAGACGAAGAAAAAAAAATGTCTCGGTCTGGCAGGACACAGAAGGCTGATCACCTACTTGTCCCTAAAAAAAAATCGATCAGTGAAACAGATGTATGCATAATGCATCTGCCCCCACTAGGGGACACGGGACTACACTTACTTACAAAAAAAATGTTAGGGGCGTGCGAGTTGCGATGTTTTTGCTTAAAACATATTATGTAAATTTTTATGATATTACATAATATTTACTATGGCTTTGAAGTGCTCAAACTTCAGTAGTAATCTATTATAGGTAGTGTAGATATTTTGTCAAGGGATAAATCGAAGAATTTCACAATACACGACCTTAGACGGATTTTCTCTGTACACGTGCTTAGATAATCTTATCGTCTTATGTCGGATAAATCCTCTATTGAATGGAAATAATCTCACCAGTAGTATCAAAACAAGGCAAAACATATTCAAGGTATATATGTGTGTCTTGTGATTGAAAAGAGAATAATGTTTGTAAAGTAAAAGAATCAATAAAAGAAACACTATTCAGTTTGTTATGTTGTTTTATTTAGTAGGTATGTTTACATTATTGTAAAATATAGTTGATAACAATGAATGTAAAAACTACGCTTCAAAAAGTGCGTAAAACTATGGTAAAACTGTAAACTTGTAAAGCATAACAATATGGAGCGAAAAATAAAATAATGAATTCTCTGATTGTTGGATCTGAAAGAATACTTATTGTTAGATTTAAGAAGGGTAGTACACTTCTATATTTTTGAATATAAGATAAATATATTAGACTGTATTATTTAACCACCATTTTGGCATTGTCGCATTTCATAAAACACGTAGATAATAAGCTCTACGTCTGTCAATAGGCGTCTGTCAATTTGCAACAAATATTGTTAACAATAATTTTTTATCAGATAAATAGTTTAAGAGATATATCGTAAAAACCACTTCAGCCGCTATTTTCAAGATGGCGGCCGTGGGACAAGGGTGGCGACCCCACAAACTTGGTTTTAGCTTCACACTGACCCCCCCTACACTTCACAAAAATAAAATTGCGTCCTCTAAAAAATGCAACCCCAAATGTAACTTTTCAATGGACTATATTATATCGAACGAGGAAAGCGCGTATTATGCCGTCATTTTCCTCGACGTTCACACTGACCGAGTAGCCTCGCGAAGCAATTGCTGCGCGAAGCAGCTCGGTCAGTGTGGAACCGGCTTTATAATATACTAGCGACCCGCCCCGGCTTCGCACGGGTGCAATGCTGATACTAAATACACTACAGAAAAACTGTGAACGTTGTATATAAAAACATAGCGGCCCGCTCCGGCTTCGCACGGCACGGGTATAAAATATATAGCCGGGCGGCCGGCCGGTACCGCCGCAAATGCTACGTCCCGCAATTTTTAAATCTGTAATATCTTCGAAAATATTCACTTAAATCATACGGTGTAAAGGGCCATATCGATCTATATTAAATGAACAATGTATTCAAGGTATATAATTGGTTAAGGATTAATGCTGTATTGGTTAAAATCGCTTCGAAAATTAGCCATTATTTGTCGTAAAAAGTAAATGACAAAAAAAAGTTATTGTGGGTTATCCATAAGAGATTGACATATACCATCACGGACTTTTCTGTACCTTTTCAATGTGTATAATACTTAGTACATTATTTTGATAAAACTCGTAGGGTTCAGCCTGCGTTTGCAATGTAAGCGGAAAAAATGTAATTTTTTACGACATCACATTAGAAACCTCAAAAATAACAGTACTTCTCCACTATTTAATGGATGTTATTATACATATAAACCTTCCTTTTGAATCACTCTATCTATTAAAAAAAACCGCATCAAAATCCGTTGCGTAGTTTCAAAGATTTAAGCGTACAAAGGGACATAGGGACAGAGTGTGAGATGTAGTGATGATAACATAAGTTTGTTCATTAAATGAAGTTATAGAGTGTTTGTATTTCTGAATGCGATTTTTTTTGCTATTTCACATTTAAATTCATTATTTAATGGTTAATATAATAAAATGTTACGGAGTACCTACGCATCGTGATACCATTTTAATTTTTAATATTAAATGGATTATATTAAAATTAATTAAAATACGCTATCTGTGTTTTTGGAGCTGGAATTGGATTTAATTTTATAATTTTGACGTAAGTAGGTAAGCGTATCGCCACTTCAATGAAAAAAATAAAAACAAGATGGTCTAAGATCCGAATATAGGTCGACCTTCACCGGCGTGATAATA
>CAJQZM010036294.1:0-21793 GCA_907164665.1 Colias nastes
CTTAGATCATTAAGTAATGGATGGAGTACGCTGGCAAATGTTCTAACTAAACTTTCTGCTGATTTTGGTGCGGGGAGGGTAACTCACACTATGAAACACAATCACACATTCACAAAAATAATTTGTGTCACGAAAGTCGTAAAAATTTACGACCTTTTAAGCGACGAGTTTTTAAATTCAACTCTATCACTAAGTTCATAAAGATTAAATTTGTATTTCATTCCAAGATAGTCTCGTGGGGAGTGCGGTTCAATATCGCGTTCTAAATTCAACTTTATCACTTAGGTCATAAAGATTAAATTTGTATTTCTTTACAAGATAGTCTCGTAAGGAATGCGGTTCATTATCGCGTTTTAAATTCAACTTAATCTCTTAGTTCATAAAGATTAAATTTGTATATTTTCTTTCCATGATAGTCTCGTGGGGCCGCATCAATGATCGAGTTAACATGACTCGATTATTTGTCTTGATCATATCGCTAAACGATACATCGACGATTATTAGAAATTGCATTTAAATAGATATTTACGTAAAAAATTGGTTGTCTGTAAAGTCGGTTTACTGACGATAGTTGAACGTGACAACGGCCTATTGTGCTTCTTTGTCGCTCGTTCCGCGCTCTCGCTTGCACTTCAAGCCTACATGGAACGCCTCAGAGCGAGGTAACGCCGCATGAGTCATGTTTTTTCGTGCGTGCAGCCGGCTATCGAATTATAAGACGTTGTCACGTCAAAAAAATAAAAAAATACTTACAAATGAAAGGTTATTCCATCTTTTTAAATATTTGATGTGTTTGACTTGTTTCTGCAAGACTTGACAGCACAAAACGGCATTTTTAGCGGAGCACTCGCAGACGTCCTTTCGATGTTTTACGAATACACCACAGTACACAGAGTGTTTGTAATCGATTACGCAAGTAGTTTTTATGAAAGCATAAGATTTTTCGATTCGAATAATCTTATACCTCGGCAAAAGGGGAAGCGCCTGTGAGTGTTATCCATTACTTAATGATCTAAGTGATAATGTCATGAATATATTTTCTTTTTTTTTAATTTTAACATAATTTTTATGCCCTACTTACTTACTGAAATTCGAATAAAAAAATAATATTAATAATGGTCCCATTAAAAATCAAGTCATGATAAATTACAATTGTGATTATTGTAAGAATATTTTATAACTTTAAAATCTTAATTCAACTTACTTAACCAAAACTAAAACTTAAATTAAAATATTTCTATTGAGTAGATATTAATTATAATTTAGTGTCATGCTTAATTGACATATCTATTTGTTCTTACTTCTCTAAAAGATAATATGTTACAACATTACTATAGAAAATTATTCCACAACCAGATCAAACTCCTCGATGTCCTCGCACATTGAATTGAAACCCGCTGCCCAGGTCTCTGCTTCTTTCTCCTGAAAATAAACATACAATATGAATTTAGTATCCGAGATATGAAAACAGTAATGCTATTTCAAACTTCTTTTATACTAATGTTATACAGATGTACACTCACCGGCACGGAATCTTGGCCACTTACAAATTTGCCGATAAAAAAGTTTGAAGTGTTTTTCACGATTTTTTTGTATGCAGATATGTTAACATATTATTTGTTTAATTTTATGGTAAGAAATCATTAAGTTTGAGAATAATCTTTAACCACTTTTTAAGAGTTACTCGAAATTTGTGATTTGTGCGGTTAAGCCGAAGTTACGAATTGTTCGTTTTAAACTTTTTTCGATATCGTTTATGACGTTTTCAGATATTGTTATTGTTGTACTGTAGTCAATGATCATAACAAACAATAAAAAATGCCGTTAACATCTGAACAACCTGCTCAGGCCATCACAATGTTAGACCAATGACTGCCGCAACGTAAAGTACCTAATGTACAGTACGTACCACGTTGAGCGGTGCACTATGCATGGAGAAGATACCAGGAGACTGGTAGCTACACGTGCAGACCAGGAAATGAAGGTGAGGGGCACATCAGCTCGAGAAGACCAGTTTATTGTTCAAGAGATACTCAGAAATGGCTTTCTGACAGTTTTTGAGATACGCCACCGGCTCTAAAACACCAGGATAATAAATGTGAGTGAGCAATCGGTGAGAAGACTAATGAAGGAAGTTAATTTGAAGGTTTGCAGACCAGCACGCCGTCCAGAACTCCTCAGACATCACAGAGAAGCACGTCTTCGTTTTGCACGAGAACATGAATACTGGACCCACAGCCAGTGCGCTCGTGAGGTGTTCACAGATGACTGCTAAGGCACTTTACGAGCTTCTGATAGCCAAGAGTCAGTATAGAGGAGACGAGAAGAGAGGTTTCACCCATCACCACACTCAAACTGAGATTTTTCATGGAGGGTCAATAATGGTATGGGGAGGTATAAGTTCCGATGCTCGCACGGAGTTACTTATCGTAGATAATGCCTTAAATTTGATCAGGTACATTGAGGAAATTCTCCAGGAACATGTTCAGCCCTATTACAGGTTTATCAGTGAAGAAAATTTGCTACTAATACACTATAACGCACGTCCGCGTGTCGTACGATGCGTATAAGAGTACCTTCAAGAGGTTATTATTGAAAAATTGTAGTGGCCAGCTCGTAGCCCGGATCTTAATCCAATAGAACACATCTAGGACATGCTTAAAAGAAACATAAAGTTCGATTCCAACCCAGCGCCAATGTTAGATGAGCTTAGAAATACAGCTGGGGTCGTTTGGTACACTATAGCTCAAGTGGACATCAAAAATGTCTTCTAGAGTATGCCAGACTGGATGCAAATAGTGTTTAAGGAAAGAGAAGGAAACACCCTATATTAAAAGGTTCAATTTTTTTTTATGGAAACGTTCTTTCTAATTTTTGTGCATTTTTTAAGAAATCATTTAAATTTCACAGGAAAAGCGTAAATTCTTGTTTAATTCATATCTACGCGGTAGTACTTCTTATAAACTTCCAATTATTACTAAAAGTTAGTAAAAACATTAAAGTAACTAGTTTTAATTAAATTTTTATTGAATTTTGTAGTAGAAAAGAAATAGTGTTATTTTACCCAAAAATTTGCAGTGGCCAAGATTCCGTGCCGGTGAGTGTATATGTGTAACAATGGATGTATGGAAGTATGACTACTGATCGACTACACAGATCCATCTGTGTAAAATTTGGTAAAATCTAAAAACATTATTGTTATAAAAGTTAAATGAAATACTGTTTGTTTCACTTAACAAAGCTTTTAAGTAGTGATGTAACGATACATGATTTTGCCGATACGATACCAATACCGATATTTGTAATAAAATATCGGCGATACCGATACCGATACCGATATCGATGGCTTGGTAGAAAAATAAATAGTGAATTATGCATAAAAGTTACCAACATTTAACAGAGACTCAACTTTAAATCGTATTCTTTTAAATAACAATGCCAAATCAAAAAACAAGAAAACCATTTATTTTAGTATTATTATTTTGCAAAGTCAGTTAAACTTTAAGTTATACACATACAATCAGTACATAATAAATAGTTACTATTGGTAGAGTTTTTTCAGAAAACACTTGTAAGAAAGTCAGTTTTTAACATATGGTGGTATTTTAGTGATGATTAAATTTATTAAAGGTCTAATAAGTCAGCAGTATTACGCTGTCTGAGTTCAACCATAAGGATACTTTCTAAGGTAACAAGAATTAACACATAATCCTATATTAGAATCCTACAATATAAAAAGTAGTGATGTAACGATACATGATTTTGCCGATACGATACCGATACCGATATTTGTAATAAAATATCGGCGATACCGATATCGATGGCTTGGTAGAAAAATAAATAGTGAATTATGCATAAAAGTTACCAACATTTAACAGAGACTCAACTTGAAATCGTATTCTTTTAAATAACAATTTAATGCCAAATCAAAAAACAAGAAAACCATTTATTTTAGTATTATTATTTTGCAAAGTCAGTTAAACTTTAAGTTATACACATACAATCAGTACATAATAAATAGTTACTATTCGTAGAGTTTTTTCAGAAAACAAAGTGCGCACGCGCGGGCGGCCTCCCGCATCGTTAATTGGGCGCGGTTTTTTGAATTGTTTGATATCGGTATCGGTTGTTTTATAATCGGCGATACCGATATATCGGCTTGCCGATTATATCGGCCGATATATCGGTATCGGTATCGGTATCGTTACATTCCTACTTTTAAGGTTATATCATTTAGTATATTTAGTTACTAATTAAAAATTAAATTTTAATATGAATAACAAACAGCAGTAAAAAACTACAAATGCATTAGATGTAGAAAATGATATCTAACTAAGATAACTAAGACTAAGATTTTTTTTTTTTCAATTGTTAATTTGCTTTTTACTCACCTCCTTTTTAGTCAACTGTTGTTTCTTCGTCAACTTTTTCTTAACAGTCCTCTTACGTTTCACAGCTGGTAATTTGAACGACAGGTCTTCTAAACGGTCTTCATCGCTGGAAGACTCTCTATCACCAATTTCACTTGGAGCTGCGTCACTATCGGAGGCAGAATTCTGTCGGAACGTAACTTTCTTCGCTTTCCCGTAACTTTTGCGTGGAGGCTAAGAATTGATAAAAAAATGTTAATAAAGAATGGGAACTATATTTTCTATCACCAAAATTTATATTTGTCATCAAGTTGTATCACCTAATAAATAGATCTATCACCACGAAATATTTTCGTTCTCAGATAAACAAAAATTGTTCCCAGGTATGAATTATCAAATTAATGTTAATATATACGTGTAAAATAAGAGATCGATAACCAATAAAATTATATTGCATTACATGAATATAAACTTCGTTCTTATAATAACAGTTTTGTTACTTAAATAATAGCTCTGTGCTCAGAATGGTAGATCTGTCACCAAATAAATCGATTGTCGATCCCTGACTGCGACTCCTTTTTATTTGATATTTTGTCACCAATACAGTAGTAACATTTTATTTCGTTCAGATATTAAATTAATACTATTCGTTACCAATTTAATACATCATTATTATAATTTTAATGAAAAAATGATCAAAGGGGCGGAGACAAATTGGCGCGCTTTAAAAATTGATTATTTTAACTTTAATTAAGTGTTTTATCTACAATTATGCTAGCCATAAGCCAGATATTAAACCAGAGCTGATTATTCAGTGGTTATTATTTTTAAGAATAAATATTGATTATTTTAACTTTAATTAAGTGTTTTATCTACTATTCTGCTAGCCATAAGCCAGCTATTTTAAACCAGCGCTGATTGTTCAGTGGTAATTATTTTAAACAATAAATATTGATTATTTTGACTTTAATAATTGTTTTATTTACTACTCTGCTAAAAATTTTATTTAAATATAATTTATACTACCAGTGGAAATTTAGAACCTTGGGAGTCTAGTTAAGTAGCAGAATCTTTTGGTTGAAACGATGATGACAACCCTAATTTTTTATTTGAACTAAATGCAATTTTCTAGTAACATAATATGATTTATTGGTGATCTCTTTAAATTAGTTTGCTTAAATACTTATTAGGACACACCTATTATAATACATACAAAAACATTTATTTGGTACTAGACCTTATATCTCAGGATTTTAGGTGATTTATTGTGGAACTGATTTTGCATTGTTTGGTGACTACATTTTGGTGACAGATCTACTATTTTGAGGACAAACCCTATTATTTAAGAAACACAAAACTAATTAAATTGGTGATAGCTTAAATGATACCCATAAAGAATTAATAAAATTACCCATATTGATGCATTTAACATAGATTAGCTTATATTAGAGTCACCTGCATTTTTTTAAGTTTGTAATGTACCAACTCTGATTCAATTTTAACCCGACGGATTTTAATCAAACTTTGTACACAAGGATTGGAGACAATACAATAATTTCATTCAAAATAATTTCAAGCATTTTATAGTATACTAGCGGTCCGCCCCGGCTTCGCCCGTGGTACAGATTTTGCAATAAAAAGTAGCCTATGTTCTTTCTCAGGGTCTAAAGATTGTCTGTGCCAAATTTCATCAAAATCGGTTGAGAGGTTTATGCGTGAAAACCATACAAACATACATAATTACATAATTACAAACTTTTCCTCTTTATAATATTAGTATAGATTCTATCTTTTTTTTCACAATATAATTTTTATCTCAAAACTACTTAAACCAAGATGGTAGTAAATATTATCATATCAACTACCAATTTAATTGAATATACCTACTGTAATTATAGACTTCACACACATTACATCAGCATCTTATTTAGATGTGTAATTTGTAATTATCACCTCTAATTTGAATTTTATGAAAAGTTGCAAATTGAAGTTAGATGGACTGAGTCAATAGTGACATGATGTAATTAACCACATAACATTACAGCATATTAACAAAATGGTTAGCACCTAGGTATTAGAATCAGGCAATTTCTGATTTTATGTGTAATTCTAAGTTTAGATTAAAAAAAAAAGCTCAGTTGGATGGCAACTTATCACATCTATAACATGAATCAATTATTGATAATTTTTATTTGGTTGTTTGTTATGAATTAAATCAAAATGACTTAAAATTAATTTTAAAAATTACTTTATCATTTTTGCCGAGTTTCATAAGTATTTCTTTTAATATAAATCAAACCTGGACAAAGTCAGGATAATTCACAATTAACTATTTTCCTAAAACAAACATAAGTAAGAATAATATTACCTTGTGATAGTGATGTATCAGATCCATATCTTCAAACAGATGCACAGATTGAGAATCTTCATTTTCCAAAGTGCTTACAGGATTTATAACTGTTTCTACATTAGTTTGTGCAGCATCATTGTCTGGGAACACTGGTGGCTCTGTCCCAGATTTAGGGTCTTCATAGTTCTTGTTGAGATTATCAGAATTAAGCACAGATCTTACAGCAAGTGGTATAGCAGCTCTAGATGGTCCCTTCATATCATTAATCTCCTGCAGGACTGCTCGAGCCCTTGGTCGTAAAGCTTTTACCCTTTTATCTTTTTTAATTGGAGAAATATTTTCCTGCTCCTCGCTTTCATCAAAACCAAAGAATGTGTTACGTTTTTTGGGCGTTTTGTCTTTTTTATTTGGAGTTGTCAAGATTGAATTTTCAACATTCTCTTGATCAACATCCATTTCAACTGGATTCTCTGCCCCAGGGGATGCAGCGCTTAGATCACTTTTAGAATTCTCTTTCGAAGAACAACTCTTTGTAGGAGTTATATTTAGTGATGCATGAGTTATATCTTCAAACAATGAATTTGCCTTGACTGGTGTAGATTTTTTCTTCTTTTTATTTGCACTCCTTTCAGCTACTTCTCTTATAAAGGAAATTATGCTTGTCTGTTTCATACTGCTCGGCTGTTCAATGATTTGGGGCAAAGATTCATCACAATCTGGTACAAGATTGGTATAGACATGTTTTTTCTTTGTGTCACTCGCATTAATGAATGAGCTTTCAACAGCTGGTGTCATGTTAGGCTTAACATATGTATTTGCTTGCCATTTTATAGGTAAGCTACCAAATTCAACTCTCCATGGACTAGCCAATGGATGCCTTGTGGACATATTCATACTACTGCTTGCTACAGGCTGATCGTCAAAGAAACTTAGGTCTTCTTGTAAATTCAACGGGTCTTTAGTATTAGCTGGTATGTCATGATGACTGGCATCATTTACTACTATTTGAGGAATGTCTCGACATGGTGAATTTACAGGTGAATAGTCAATATTATGACCTTCATCAAGATCTTGCAGATCCTGTGCAATATCTTCGACTCTTACTGAATTGTAATTATTTTCACAGGGAACGCTTTTATTTATATTAACTTTAGATATTTCAGGGTTTCTCTGTGGCAATGTTTCGGTGTTAACAACTGCAGCATCAACATTTTCCAAAGCTTTTGGAGTTTCTTTTTGTTTGATATTTGGTAACTCTTTAATAACATGGCCTTTTTCATTAGCTTGAGTTACTTTAACAGCGTTCTTTAAAGAAGCCAATGCTTTTGCCAAATTTTTCTCATAAACACCCTTCACTGCTGCCTTAGGCTTTGTCTGTGGCTTTTTAGCAACCCTCTTTTTCTTTTTCTTCTGGGGTTGAGGTTCCTCATCTGGATCAAATGTAAACTCATAGGGATCCAGTTTACTTGAATCCCTTTTGAGAGATTTCTTTATATCATCAAATACTCTAAATGATGAATTAGCGTTCACAATTTTTCTCGATTTATTCTTGTTCTTGGCAGATTGCTGTTGCTTTTCAAAACATTTATCAATCTGCATTTGTTTCTTGCCATTATTATTTGTATCTGCCCCAGGTTTTGCTTTGCTCTTATTTTTCTGAGCCACTTTTTTTGCAGCAGTTGAAACAGGTGATATCTTGATACTTGTATCATTATGTGATGCTTTACTTGGAACAGACTTAACAACTTTGTTTGCTATGGGTGTGCTAGCATGTACAGGTTGCAGGGGAATATATTTATTAGGACTTATTGAATGACCTTCTAATTTTGATGGTAATCGACAAATTCGCTTAGGGCGAGATTTTATTATACTGTTGTTTAGAGGGAATTTGTTTTTAAGGGGCGACAGCTTTACAATTGGAACTTTTTTCGTCGGTGCTGACTTAACTGGTTTAGTTGGAGTTGTAATATGAGTACTTGATAATTCATTACTACTATTACTTAAATTTGTTAATATAGGATTTCCAACAAACCGATTGGGAACTCGTCTTACACGACGTTGCTTAGGATTCTCATCTTTACTTGCCTGGGGGTCGACGTCATTTTTTGTGTTTGGTGACGATTTCTTGGTTGAAAATGTCGCATTATCATCTGATGCAGAATTTGTTTTATCCGCTAGTGCCTTTCTTGGAGCTTTTTTAACGTCATTTTTAACTTTTACTTTCGATTTGCTTGTTATTCCAACATTTTCTTTTAAAACTTTTGTTGTTTTGCTTCCTCTAGTTTTTGGCGGCATGATGTCAAACTATATATAAACATCACCACAAGGAGTCAACACGATCTTTCTACGAGAATTCACTGACACTTTCAGCAATTGTTTATACTTTAAATTACACAAAAAAACAGACGGTTATTGATTCCTTCCCATATAACTTTATTTTTAAATAACTTTTAACATAAATTTAAAATTTGTAGATTTCACTTCACAAATTCACATTCACACAGTTGGCTGATGGCTCGTTTTTTTCCACTTCTGTCAAACCACAGAGCAAGTAATATAGGTGTCAAACCACAGTGTCAACTGTCAAACCAAACAACAAATCCACAATGACAAATTCGGAAATTTCCAATTTCTGTAGCCATAGACAAATCTATCATGTAATGTTTATGTATTTATGACTTAGAGTATATATTACAATAGTACATATAGAGCGCGTGTATTGCACAAATTGCTTAGTGCGCATCGTAGGCAGATGAGCTATAGATACTTTATAGATGTGTGTGTGACAAATAGGGATGGGTAGGTATCAATTGCGTGTTGAACTATCGATAAGTTATGTAAATAAATATGTATTATAAGTAAATTTTATGTTCAATAAGTTATTAAAGGAAAAATATATGAATAAAGTATAAATATGTAATTTTAAATTTGTTTACCAACTGAATAAAGTTTGTTTATTCCATTTGAATATTTCTTGTATTAATTATTATAAGTACTTTAAAAAATATGTTTAATTGGAATATCAGAAAAACGTGAGTACTTTTTAAATAATAAAGTTAATAAAATAAAAGATCGGGTTTAGTGCTATTTCTTTAATAATAAATCAAAAAATAATAATAATGTTTTAAAAATGTTAAATAAAAATAAGAAATAATTAATAATTTAAAATGATAATATAATAAATAATATTAATAATTTTTTTATTTAATTTTATCCATTCTACTATCAAAATCTTCAAAATCAATTTAGCGGTTCAGAAAATATATCGTAACATTACATACTTTACATTTACACTATAAGTAATACATTCGCATTCATAATATTAGAAAGTGTATCATACAAAACACACCACAAATTTATTTATAATACATTTTTAAAAGAGTTTTAATTTTAAAGTTAAATAAATAATTTGTTAAAATATAGTTCTTCTAGTAAACTTTATATCGAGTACAGCGTTGGTCAGGTCACATCACTACGATCACGTGGCGGCAGTGAGGCGCGCGAGCGAGCCTGCGCGTGTCCGCCTCCCACCTCCCCTTCACCCCCGCGATGCTAGATTTATTTTCATAAAAATAAGTATAACAATCGACTTACTGATGAAATGTGATACTGGATTTCAATTTTGTGTATTTTCTAGTATCGTTTTTGCAAGATAGAACTACACATTTCACCATGTTTATTCGTAAATGTGAAAAAAATTCCAGAGCAACGCACTTCGACAGCACTCAACCACGACTACGAGCGCTCGCGGCGGGAACGTCGTGTTGTTCCCACCTGTGCCTACTGTTCCCACTTTGTTGTTCGCACTCTATAGATGGTATATATACTCTAAGATTTATGACCCCTATAAATTGATTAAATTAAAAGGTAAGTAAAAATAAAAAAATATATTTTTTTAAATAGTCCTTGAATACGCATAATGGAAAAAAAATATTTTCTGTTTAATTAAAAAAAAGGCATTAATTTATATATTTTCATTTTGCACGAATGTTTATATTAAATGTACATAATATTAATACGCAAAATTTTGTATACAGTACCAAAATTTTGAATATTTCGAAATAGTTTTCATTATATTTAAAAAAGATTGCGTGAGTACGTTTTTTATTTTAATTAATTAAATTAAAAAATGTAGATGTTTTCATCTAATGTTATTTGTTATAATAAACTTTTAAAGTATTGGATGGTAATAATTTAATTTAATCGAATTATGAAAATTAATAATTTTAATCGTGATTGTATTCGCGAGGAAACTCCAAAACTCCTTGCAGGTGGAAATTGGGAAATTTTTCTGAACTCTATTGAACTCTACTATCTATAGCCAACCAAATGACCGTTTGCCGTTGTAATTTTGAAATTAGAATTACTCGGTTACTGCCTCGCTGTTTGAAACTTTGCAACTGAATGTTTCGTTTTTATTATGGTTTTTTAACATAGTGGTGCTGAATTTTTATTCAATATTTCAACGTTTATGAAATATAAAAGTATAGCTGTTCATATTATGTGGTAAGCGTTTATTTTTGGATGTTTTTTGTTTTCTACCAAAGTGAAACTAAAATCTAAATTCATTGTGCTAAATAATATCGATAACTTCGTTTTTTCACATATACATGTATTTAAACATTATTACCTACGTATTGAATAAATAAAATCCTTGTAAAAGAAAAATGTTTCTTCTTGATTTCATTCAATAGGTAATTGACTAAATTTAACCAAATGAAATCCATCTGTTCTCAATTCAAACGTCTTACAGGTAGTTAGGTACCAATTCGCTAATTAATCTGATAAATAGTATTAGATAAATCTAAAGTTGTACTGTTTTATATAGGTACAGTAAATTTATGAAGAATTTAGAATAAATCAAATATAACAAGTAACAACCTATTATCAGTTTGTCAATAAATTTTTTAATTTATATACCAACCTTTTTAGGCTAAATGCAGATATACTGGCATGGTGACAACAGAAAAAAATTACTGACAGCTCCTGGACATGATATTAACAACATAGAAAATATATTTTGGGCTTAAACACTGGCCGAGGGTACTTTTGATGGTAAAAAATCATAAATAATACCTCAAAATGGTTGACACAGAGTCTAATAAGGGCACTATAGATACAGTGCAAGTTGCGTTAAGAATAAGGCCGTTGATGCAGCAAGAAATTGAAAGAGGATGTGACGAATGTATCGACATTGTTAACGGGGAGCAGCAAGTTCAAATAAAGGATTTAGCTTTCACATACAATTATGTATTTCCACAACACATAACCCAACAAGAGTTCTATGATACAGCCGTTAAAGGTCTCATTAGCAAGCTTTTCCAAGGTATGTTAAAGAACTTTAAATGAATCAAATTGTAAATTATATTATTGCAACTTTTTATGTGAAATGTGTACCTAGTTGTGCTTGGTCATTATGGTGAATTACTTACTAATATTTGGTATATAAAGATGTGAACTTAGAATTTTGATAACTTTATGAACTAGTAAGTATTTAGTTTATAAGATTTTCTTTAAATAATTTCTCTATTTCAGGTTACAATGTTACAATACTTGCCTACGGCCAGACTGGTTCTGGAAAGACTTATACAATGGGCACAAATTACTCAGGTTCATATGGTGATTCATCTAAATTAGGTGAGATGATTATTATTACTTAATTATTAATTTATTTTTAAAAGTAATACTTTTTATAAAGAACTGTTGTATGCTAACATAATGAAACTACATTATGTTCTAGATAATGAGGCCCTATATTTCTTTAGTCTTTTATTTTATACTAGCTGTGCCGCGCGCTTTCACCCGCATTGCTCCGCTCCGCTCCGCACTTACCGTGATGATATATAGCCTATAAACTTCCTTGAGAATTATTCAAATCAGACCAGTAGTTCCTGAGATTAGCACGTTCAAACAAACAAACAAACTCTTCAGCTTTATAATATTAGTATAGATTTCCTCAAATCAATATTTCTATACAGAATTAAAAATGGATAAAAATATATTGGATAACTTATTTATTTTTTGTTCATCCTTTTTATTGAGTATCATGTTTTAGGTGTTATTCCTCAAGCTGTTGCTGATATATTTGACTTTATTGAAACACATGAGGATAAATTTATATTCAAAGTGTCGGTTTCCTTTATGGAACTATATCAAGAGCAGTGCTATGATCTACTTTCTGGCAAAGAGCGTGGTCATAGCGTTATAGAAATAAGGGAGGATGTCAATAAAGGGGTGATTTTGCCAGGTATATCAATTTTTATTCTTTTTCCACTTTTACACAAACATTATTTTTCATAGTTCATGTTTGTGAAATGTTTGTATCTTTCTATTTATTTGATACACTTAATACATTTTTATAGTTTAACTGTGATATATAGATTATTTTCTGTTATCACAAACTTTAAACTGTCTTAAATATATAAAATTAAACTATTCACAGCTACTTCCAAACATTTATTCCAATTGTACAAAAGTATATATAAAGTTATGTGTTTAAAATTCTTTAGCTTGTTAATTTTTTTATAGGTATAACAGAACTGCCAGTCACTTCCACCGCAGACACAATGATGGCTCTCGAGAAAGGTTCATCTGGACGTGTTACTGGTTCTACAGCAATGAACCAAGCTTCCAGTAGGAGTCATGCTGTGTTCACGATTGTCATTATTAAGGAGAGCCGTACTGATAAGTATGTTATGTAGAAGTAGTAAAGTATAAACTTAAAATTGTAGGAGTAACTGTTAAAGGGAAGACTGTAGAGAAACATATACACATTTGAGTTAGAAAATATTAGAGTCCATTTAGTTGCAGTTTACAATAATTAATCTCTCTTGTTTGTTAGTTTTTATAAATGACTAAAAAGGAAAATAAAAATGCAAAGTATTGTAACTTAAATCTTTAATAAAATATATTTATTACAACTAGTTTGGTATACAAAACAACACAAAAAGCAAGTTTCTATCTACTTAATGGCGGTTGTACACACTCGACGAGAACCTCTCGCAGAGAGCCTCGGCCGAAAAGACTCTCGTCGAGAGCATGCCTGTACACACTCGTTCTAACATTTGAACTGAAGACTTACACGAGAATGGACGTAGAAATAGCTGCTGCTATTTGTCTTTGTGCCGTGAGCTATTATAATTTTTTTAAACATTTACTATAAAAAAAATGCACCCAAGCGTCATGGATACATTGTTTATCCTTGTGTTTCACTTCCTTCGGGTTCCATAAAAAAGGTTCTGTTTGATAGCACTCCAAAAACTGTAATTCTCGTTCATTAGACCACATAGTGAAACACGTGCGTTCATAAATAACGTCAGCGAGCAACTAAATGAACGAGTGTGTACATGCTCGCTCTCGTTTACCTCGCGAGAGCCAACGAGACCCTTTGACTCGGGCGCAAAAAACCGACAAGGCAGCGAGAGCGACCGAGACGAGAACGAGAGAGCGAGACGTGACGAGAGCGCCCTGTACACACGCGCGCTCGGCCTGTCTCGGAGTATCTCGTCGAGTGTGTACAACCGCCATAATATTATTGTACGTTTTTAATTTCCCATATATTATCATCTACAGAAACATAGCGACATCATCAAAGTTCCATCTCGTCGACTTGGCTGGTTCTGAACGTATAAAAAAGACGAAAGCCAGCGGGGAGAGGTTGAAGGAAGGTGTTAAAATCAACCAGGGGCTGTTAGCACTCGGCAATGTGATCTCTGCGCTGGGGGATGGCACCAATAGGAGCTTTATTAGTTACAGGGACAGTAAACTTACTAGGTTGTTACAAGGTGAGTGATTTGTAGATTTTTATTGAAATGTATGTTTTGTATAGCTTGATTATATTGTATGTTTAAACTAAGCAACCATTAGCATTGAATTTTCTTTCATCAGTAGAAAGTAACGTTATTTCCGAGTAGCTTATGCTATATTTTTTTTTGTTTGTTACTCTTTCACGCAAAAACGGCCTATCGGATCTGTTTGAAATTGGTATAGAAATAGACTAAAGTCGTATTAGCATATAAGCTACTTTACTTGCGTACAGTGCGTACGCAAGTAAAGTAGCTTCTAGCTAGTATTTTCGTATTATTCTTGTATCTTATCTAACAAAACACCATTAATTTAATCACAGACAGTCTGGGAGGCAACTCGTTAACGCTGATGGTGGCTTGTGTGAGCCCAGCGGACTATAACTTGGACGAGACGGTATCAACTTTGCGATACGCAGATAGAGCGCGTCGTATTCGCAACAAGCCGATTATCAACCAGGACGCTAAGGCTGCTGAGATTGTTAGGTTTGTAGTTAACACGTATTTTTAAGCAGAAAAATCTAAAAAAAAATAATGGTTACCTACAAACCAATAGTTTTCATTCATTACCTACAAATCAATTAGTTATATTTTCAATTTATTAAAATCTTTCAAATTGTTTGAAGTCACAAAACACTATTTAATATAACAATTTTTAGAATATTAGTTTTGACTAGTTGAAACTGGGTTTGAAATTTATCAAACTATTAAAATCATGTTGGCAAGAAAAAAAATTATAAACAACATAAGTCTACTATTGTATATCTAAAATACTTCTTTACAGGCTTAACAACTTAGTCAATGAATTAAGACTACAGCTACTCGGTAAATTACCAACTGTATGTGAACAAAACAATGTACAATTGGAAGAAGAGCTTGAAAGAGAGAAGGCGAGATATCAAGAACTTTTGAAGAAACACAAGCAAGTTACAGAACACCTCGGAAATATGTTGATAGAAAACACTAATTTGTGTGAAAAGGCATTATTAGCGGAGAGCGCGAAAGAAAAAATGGAACGTAAATTGAACGAACTGACGCAACAATGCAATCAAACTATTGAAAACTTGAATACAACGGACAATCAAGATGAAGAGGGGCAAAAAACCACTATGGTGGACTATTTGAAAGAAATAAAGACTCGTTTGGAAGATTTGCAATCATTCAACATGAAGACTAATGAAGAGATGATCGATCATGAGATTAAGCTGTCGTTTGTTAAGAAGGACGGTGACGGCGAGAAGCTCGATGATGATGATGTACTCAATGAGGATCAAGTTGTTTTGGAGGAAGAGAAACGGGCTATGGGACAGGTAATGTTATATAATTATGTTTATTTAATAAAATCTATACTCTTTGCTAACTTATTAAATGTTTATTGAATAGTCATGAAAAAAATTACGCGCAAATTATAACGTCGTATAAAAAAGTACTACTACATACTCCCATTATATTTTGTGCGTAATTTAATGTTTTCCCAATTTTTCTTTTCACAAACCGAATCTATACAAATTGTATTCATTATTAACTTTAGTACCTTCCTAGACTTGTTTCGAACTTGTGTATTTTTAGGAAAGTGTTTTCGACCCAAAACATTTTCGAGCGTTAAAACAAATTATTAAAAAAATATAATATAAATGTATATATTTTTGTTACTAGGTGGCATTAAACCAAGAATTACAAGAGCTGAACCGCGCCATGGCGATCAAGGCGTCTGTGGTGCAAGCCATACTCGCCAACAACAAGGAGATGATAGATAGCCACCAGAATTTGCGTGAAAATGAGGAAAAAATAACACAATTGGAAAAGGAGAGAGATGAACTCATGCAGCAGTTGAAGCATAATAGAGTGAGTAATTTATTTCAGACGAGTGTTAAATTTAAGAAATTGAAAACTTTTTAATTGATTTTAAACGCAATTTTATTTGAACACTGATGAGTGTGTCGTAATGGGCATATTTTTAATTACTTATTTATTTCGAATAAACGATTGTGGTATAAATTGTAATTGCTGAAATTATGGTGATATAAAACTGATCGGTTTTTATAGATATGGTCAAGTTATTATTCAAAAACGAAAGGCACAAATTTAAATTTCAATGTTAATAATAAACATTAAATTCTCCTATCATTGCATTTATATTGCCATAAATGTATCCAATTTTTTATTGGTTCTATTTTCAGAGCAAAGATCCATCACACGAAGAGCGGCGTACGAAAGTGTCCACGCTCGAGGCGGAAATATCGGACCTCAAGAAGAAGTGCCAGGCACAAGCTAATATCATTAAGGTCAAAGAGAAGAATGAAGCCAAGATCGCTTCGTTGAATGCTGAACTACAGGCCATGAAGGCTACCAAGGTAATTCTTTGCTAAATTACTAAATTCATTTGATTTATGAAACTGCAAAAGTAAGGCGTAAAAAATGTAACTGTTTTTTTTTTTTTGTTTTAAAGCTTATATTTTATTCTAATGAATAGGCTATATGAATCTCGAATATGATTTTATTAAGAAAAAAAAATCTTAGCTTTTTTTTTATTCCAAATCCGCCGGTTAATTCGACTTTTATTTCATGTCATTCGTCATGAAAATAATGAAAATATACACTTACGGAATTACAGACACATTGGTGATAAATTTTTATTTCTATGTATGATGATGATGATATTATTATTTATTAGTAGTTATAAATATTTATTTATATAAAATTCTGTCCCCCAGGTGAAAATAATCCGTCAAATGCGCGAGGAGAGCGAGAAGTTCCGCAAGTGGAAGGCGGACAACGAGCGGGCGATGCTGCGCCTGCGCAACGAGGACCGCAAGCGAGCCACCGCCATGGCCAAGATGGAGTCGCTGCACGCCAAGCAGCAGAACGTGCTCAAGCGCAAGATGGAGGAGGCGGTGGCGGTCAACAAGCGGCTCAAGGTGAGAGTGAGTCCACACGGCGCGCTGCGCCTGCGCAACGAGGACCGCAAGCGAGCCACCGCCATGGCCAAGATGGAGTCGCTGCACGCCAAGCAGCAGAACGTGCTCAAGCGCAAGATGGAGGAGGCGGTGGCGGTCAACAAGCGGCTCAAGGTGAGGCACCCGTACCGCGAGCACAGAATAATAGCTAAACGGACACTCTCCGCCTCCCGCCAAAATTAAACACTTACCTCACCCCGCACGATCAGCCTTTAAATGGTCCGCATTTTTCTGCAAGGACGATACGCAACGAAGATTGACAACATTAATCAAATTGACTTAGGGCCGATTTTTCAATGCTTGGTTAAAACTTATTCGTCGAATAACGTATTAAACTACCATTTCAAAATTGTATTCTACTTGCCCGTATTTGACAGTTTACAGGTGACATTTTAATATGTTCGTGTAATACTTTATTGGACGGATAAATTTTAACCAAGGATTGAAAAATCGGCCCATAAAGTAATTTTATTATTTTGGATTTGTGATTATCGTTTTTCGTAGAAAATGGTTAGATATTGTGCTGTTTACGGATGTATTTCATCAGAAAAACGCGAATTTTTTTTTACGCTAGTCACAAATGTGCCAACCATAAAGCGTTAACACACACATTTGCAGTCTCTACAGTGTGACTGTCAAAACAATAATTTTGTATGGAGTGTCCGGGGTGTGCCGCGAGAGTCGATACAGAGACAAAGCTTCATACAACCAGACCCGTGGCACTCTGTGCACGTGAGAGACGCAGCGCCGGTGACCTTAGCGTGTTAACGCTACGGTGATACTTCTTCAAAAAATGGAAAATATAGTTTAAAAAACTAAAAACACGCTTTTAAAAAAGCGTGGGGCGCTTTTCAAGAGCTGATTATACATGGCACCCCACGCTTTTTACCCGACTGCCAAAGAAGGAGGGTAATGTTTTTCGAGTGTATGTAAGTATGTATGTATGTCTTTTCCTTTGTGACCACCTGTAGCCTAAACGGCTTGATGGATTTTGATGTATGAGGTATCGTTAGATTTGTCTTGATTACGGGAGTGTCATAGGATACATTTTATCCTAAAAGTCCCACGGGATAAAGACATAATAATATTTTTTCTAAATTTCCCTTTAAAAAAATATGTATGCGGTATCATTAGATTCATTTCAATCACTCTTTTTTTAGTGTGCAGTCGGGTATTTTGTTTTTTTAATAATTTACTTGTTTCACAATTATACTATGTAGGTATTGGTTATTGTTTAATTCCTAAAGTAATAATTATTTTTTAATTTTTAATAGTATCTATCTTGAAAGCGTGTTTTTTAGTTTTTGAACATATTTATTTTTTTAAATCACTGATGTTTTAATTGCCAAGGAATGCCCAAATGAAATTGATTCTTCGTTTAATTTTTAGGCAACTTCACCACGTTTTTCTATCTAGGCAAATTTTGTCAATCGTGTTTCGGGTCCCAAAGGTCACTAAACAAACTATAAATAAATCCCTAAATAAAAAGGACTCCCATCCTCCCCACTTCCATCCTCCCCACTTCCATCCTGCCCACATCCATCCTCCCTACTCCCATCCTCCCCACTCCCATCCTCCCCACTCCTATCGTCCCCTCTTCCATCCCCCCCACTCCCATCCTCCCCACTTCCATCCTCCCTACATCCATCCTCTACACTCCCATCCTCTACACTCCCATCCTCCCCACGCCCATCCTCCCCACTCACATCCTCCCCACTCACATCCTCCCCACTCACATCCTCCCCTCTCCCATACTCCCCACTCCCATCCTCCCCACTCCCATCCTCCCCACTTCCATCGAGAGAGACTGGCAGATTTTTCATGATGCATATGCAGTATGACGTCACGCCGCGCGCATATTCACAGACACACGCGCAATGTGTAAATGTGTTGAACATGCCAGCTTTAGACAACTGACCTGTAACATAGTAATTTTCAAATTTACTTTATATTATATATATTTTTTTATCATACAGGAAGCTCTAGATAGGCAGAAGAAGACGGCAATGAAACGCAACGCCAAAGGCAACGTGAAAGCTGGTGCTATACAACAGTACATTGAGCAAGAGCTTGAAGTGCATCTCAGTATTGTGGAAGCGGAGAAATCGCTTGAAGAGCTTATGGAATATCGGTAAATTTAAGAGTTCTAACACACGAACGGCAAGTTGTGAACGGCAGAGGCTATTTCAGCCGTCGCCACATATCGACGTCAGTCGTCGACGCGTCGGCGGTAGCAGTCAATATGTCGACGGCTGCCGTCGACAAGTGGCGACGTTACATCACAGAATACATAATAGTAGCTAAACGCTACAGAACGGACACTCTCCGCCTCCCGCCAAAATTAAACTTACCTCACCCCCGCGCGATCAGACATAAAATGGGCCATATTTTTCTGCAAGGACGATACGCAACGAAGATTGACAACATTAATCAAATTGACTTAAAGTAATTTTATTATTTTGGATTTGTGATTATCGTTTTTCGTAGAAAATGGTTAGATATTGTGCTGTTTACGGATGTATTTCATCAGAAAAACGCGAATTTTTTTTACGCTAGTCACAAATGTGCCAACCATAAAGCGTTAACACACACATTTGCAGTCTCTACAGTGTGACTGTCAAAACGATCATTTTGTATGGAGTGTCCGGGGTGTGGTTACATACTACTTTTACTTGTTTAAGGATGAGGTTGTTTTGTGTTAAAATTTTGCCATGAATTGATGTATTTTATAGGTGTTGTTAGATTCGTTTATGGTGGGAGTGATATCAAAATTATATTAAAATAAATATAGCGGATTGACGTTGTCGTTACTGCATACAGGAGCGTTTTCTTTTACTGCAATTTTTAATAATGTAAAAAATATTCTATTTCTTATATTTAACACAAGCATTTTTCATTTTTAAAGAATTAATTCGATCACTATTATTCGCGGGATTAGAACCCGCGTCCTTGGCCTTAATTTTTTCTATTTCTTTTAAATTTATATAAAAAACGAAATATCTAATTTGACGATTTCGAAAGCTTTTTAGATTTATAATAATAATTTCCTTTATTTAGGGCGTGGATAACAGAAGAAATAGAGAACCTCCGTAAGGGACCAGACAGTGAAGCGAGCAGTAAGAAGATAGCCGAGCTCGAGAACGATCTCGCGCTACGGAAGGCGCAGATTTCTGATCTGCAGCAGAAGATTCTTACTGCTGATCAAGGTATGTTATTTATTGTAGTATTGTGTGATGTGATTTTTTTTCTGTATTTTCTTTAGTGTGCACCCAATAAATTTACTTCACTACAACTATTATTATAGACGACTGAAAAAGTGTTTATCTGTATATAAAAAGTTCTTCAAGGGTTAAAATTTAATTTAATTTTGAAAATTATTTTGAAAAGATATAAAACAAGTGTATAGAGGAAAGGGTTTGATATTATTCACCATTAACTTATAAGTTATCTATTTTTAATTGAAAAAATATCATACCACAATATTACATTTATGAAATATTTTCCTTTTTGGCAGAAAACAAGGCACGCACACAATGGGACAACATTCAATCCATGCTCGAAGCTAAAGTAGCGCTCAAATGCTTATTCGAGCTATTAGTAGATGCTAAGCGCGAGCTTCAGAACCAGAGCGAAAAGGGATTCCAGTCCAAATACGAGGAGATAAAGGAAGCTTTCGATAGACTGAATATTGAGTATGAGAATAGCAAGGCGGAGTTTGAGAGGCAGATTGCCAATATGAAACTCCAGAATGAACAGACTGTAAGTAATTTTTCTATTGACTAAATAGGCTTGAAGAGATATAATTCGCCAGTGGAAATGTGATCTTTATCAATACTATCGTATATAAGATACAATACAATTATATCCATTTCTGTATTAATAATAATTAATGTGTTTACGCAAAATTGAAAGGCTTTGCCAGATAGAACGCGTACTTAGCGCGCATGTTAGTGACGCGCGCTAAAAACGCGTTCTAGTTGACAAGGCCACAGGGATTTAGAATTTTTTTACATTGATTATACTACTATCATTAAGGGCTGATTTTTCAATCCTTGGATAAAACTTATTCGTCGAATAATGTATAAAACTACCATTTTAAAAACGTATTCTAATTGCCCGTATTTGACAGTTTACGTGACATTTTAATATTATTGTGAAACACAGTTACACACTTTACGTACGACAGTTTACGTACTTTATTGGACGGATAAGTTTTATCCAAGCATTGAAAAATCGGCCCTAATTATAATTGTAATAATATCTTATTTCCAGTTAAGTGATCTGGTAGCGCTGCAAGCGGGTGGCGGGCGAGCG
>CAJQZM010036295.1:0-18543 GCA_907164665.1 Colias nastes
CACTCAGTATTTGAATAAAATATAATAATATCGTAAGTCACAACCATGTATTGAAAGATCGCAATTCGCAAGTGAATTGAAGAAAGATACCTACTTACCTAGTCAGAAATCAGAATCCTTTATGATTGAGTTGCGTTCTGAAATAAGATCTTGAAAAAGAATATATTACAGTAAAATTTACTTACCTTTATATTTCAATGTTATCTTTATGTACCTGGTATAAATGGCCGACGAATAAAAAAAATCGTATTAGATTAAGCGATTTATTTTAATTACGGAACAAAAAAAAAGGATTGTACGAAACTGAATTATGTTTGTTTCTGAACGCACCATAAGTTTTCGACGACGCGCGACGTGAACGGAGTACGAGTAGAGTTATAGGTATACCACTGAGCAAGTAATAACTAATATATTGTAAGGTAGGTATACCTACCTAGTACCTACTTTGATAAAACAATCTAATAATATTGTATGTCTGTCTGAAAATTCGGAAAAGCATATTTTGCCAATATTTGCATGTTTGTGACTACTTTGGTAGTTTATCGATTTATAATAATTGTATAATATATCGTAATGTTGATACACTGATTTATCGCTGGTTTCAGAGATGAGTCAATGTTAGCTACAATACTTGTGTTAGTGATATTTTTGTAACATATAATGGTGCAAATAAATGATTTATTTATTTATACTAATCACTTTCGTCATAGGTACATGTGTATGATTGATGTGATTAGCAATGTGGTGATATTTCAGAAAATTTGTTGTTTTTAATCGCACCGAAAATATAATTGCGTTATTAGAATAATTAATTACTATATCTACGATAAATTACAATGTAGTCTCAAATGCTTTCTAGAGAATCATTGCAATTTGAATCAATTAAAATGCACAGCATACAAAAATAAATTCACAACACAAGCAATTCCGCGCGCAAATCATAGCGCGTGACAATGAAATCAAGAATATGTAATTTTACAAGCCGACGACGAAGGAGCCGAACAAAAGTACCTACAATACCTTTAACCTTGCCATTGACCTTCAGTGTACAATACAGACCTACGACCACCGAGTTGCCACACAACAATAATGAGTAATAAAATTGTTTACAAAAAAAAAACAGATTTGTAAGGTCAATAGTTTTATTTTATTTTTTTTTTTTTGAAAGATTGGAAATGAAATAACTCAATGCAGTTAGAACTTTGATTTATTAAAATTTTATGATAACGAGCGCACACGACAAACGACATCTAGCGCGTCAATGTCTAAACATCGCCTTTCGTTTAGACATTGACGCGCTAGATGTCGTGCTTTATGTCGTGTTTCGCTTGGCAAAAGTCACGCACACTACTGTAGAAGTGTCAAATTTTGCCGGTATTTCACTGTTGTTTTTCTAAGTAAATAATGTAAGTTATTGATTAAAAAGGTCGAACGCGGACACATTTCATTGTAGAGAAGTGATAAAATGATTAGTTTTAAAGAAATAGTGTCTGTGTTAAGTGTTTAGTCGTCATCAAAAATGTATGGAGGGACGGGCGGAACATCCACCTTATGTCGAATGAGAACTTTATTCATTATAAGAAAGTTGCAGCTCGCGCTAAACGGATGCTATCAAAAAAGAAGAAAGAGGGCTGGATTCGATTCTGTGAGAACTTATCTCCCAAAACACCACCATCACTGATGTGGAATAGTATTCGGCGTTTCCGTGGAGCTTTAAATGACAAAAATAGAATATCCAACAATTCAGATATTTGGCTTGATGATTTTATTGACAAACTATCCCCACCATTTGTTCCCTATTTTGACCATTTTCCTTGTCCTCCCCATAATATAGTATCGCACGACAGTATGGATTGCCCATTCACCTTGCAAGAACTTATTACGGTTCTTGACGGCTTAAAAGACTCATCCCCTGGGGTTGATGGTATACCATATTCTTTTCTTTGCAAATCTGGCGATCAGACTAAATCTTATTTTCTAAATTTAATTAATATCTTCTTTTTACACGCTATCATTCCCGATTCTTGGAAAACACAGCTTATTATCCCTATTCCTAAACCCGGCAAGGATCCTCTTAGCCCCAATTCCTATAGACCAATCGCACTGTCTTCTACCTTAGCCAAAATCTCTGAACACCTTATTAAAAATCGCCTGGAGTGGCTAGTCGAAAATAGGGGCCTCCTATCTAGTTCTCAATTTGGCTTTAGAAAAGGCTTAAGTGTGCTGGATAGTCTTAGTATTTTAACCACTGACATACGCTCCTCTTTTCACAACAAACAGTACCTAGTGGGTGTATTTTTGGATGTAGTTTCAGCGTACGATAATGTTCTTCTTCCAGTGCTCAGACAGAAAATGTTACAGCTGAGTTTGCCTGAGAGGATGATACATTTCATCTTCAACTTATTAATGTTGAGGACAATACAGGTACGCTCTTCTAAAGATACATCTACTAGACTTATATTCAAGGGACTCCCTCAGGGTTCCGTTTTGAGTCCATTACTATATTCTATCTACACCTGGGATTTGGATAAAGCTATCCCATCTTATTGTAGTGTTTTGCAATACGCAGATGATATAGCGCTATATGCTTCGTCAGAGAATATGGATGTGATTACCTTCAGACTTAACAGTGCTTTAGCTTATCTGGAGAATTGGATGAACGGTCACGGCTTGTCACTATCGCCCGGCAAAAGCAATGTAGTTGTGTTCACAAAAAAACGTTTGATACCACAGCCAGTTATACTACTTGAAAACTCCTCAATCCCGGTAGTCAACAAGATTAAATTTCTAGGGGTGGTGCTTGACCAAAAGTTGAATGGTATGGCTCACACTAACTACATTTCTCAAAAGTGCGAGAAGGGTATCAATGTTTTACGCTCCTTATCTGGTGTTTGGTGGGGATCACATCCATATTGTCAAAAACTAGTATATAATGCTATCATTCGGAGTCATTTGGATTATGCGTCGTTCATATTAGATCCTTGTAATAAGACAGCTATAGTAAAATTGGATAGAATTCAATACAAATGTCTGCGAATCATTATAGGGGCTATGAAGTCTACCCCAGTCAATGCCCTCCAGGTGGAATGTGTTGACCCTCCCTTACCTCTCCGCCGGCAATATCTGGCAGACAAATATTTCTTTCGGCTTATTCAATTATCCTCCCATCCCCTTCTCCCTAAAATCCGTAATCTCCTTCACATGCTCACCTTAAATAATCTCCGTCGTCCATCTGATTTTCCATGCCTACTTAAAAGTCTTATTAAATTTAATCGCCTCCCGGATCCAACATGCCAATTTAGTATCCATCCTTTATATTCAACTCCGTTTCATGCTCTAGTTTTTAACCCCAACCTTAGTTTGAGTTGTGGTATTCAAAAATATGCTCCCGACTCTAATGTTGCCTTTAATTTTCTGGTTGCCTCTCACTGGCGTGGTTATAATCTTTTTTTTACGGATGCATCAAAAGTGGCAAAACATCTTGCTGTAGGGGTTGCTGTATGGCACCATAATTCTAACACTATTTTACAATTTAAATGTCCCCCTCAATCCTCTGTTTTCACAGGTGAAGCCACAGCTATCCTGGAGGCTCTGAATTTTATCAACTCTCATAATCTCCAAAATTCTGTAATCTTTTCAGACTCTCTCAGCTGCCTTCAGACTATTACTTCTAACCCTTTCCGTTCTAAGTCTAAATTTCCTATTATCTTTCTTATTAAATCCACACTTTATGACTGTTTCAGGAAAGGACTTCAAGTAGACCTAGTACACATTCCTAGCCATTCTGGTATTATAGGCAATGATAAAGCTGACGTTTTGGCTAAATCAGCCATCCAACATGGTACTCTCGAACATTACTACAATTATGCCCATGATCTCTCTTCTCTTTCTAAGGATCGTTTGAATTATACATGGAACAGTCAGTGGAAAAATTCTACTAAAGGGAAATTTTATAGAGATATCCAACCCTCAATTCCATGTAAGCCCTGGTTCTTCCGTTTCCCTAATATAGACAAGCCTACTGTTTCCACCATTTGCCGCCTTCGTTTAGGTCACAATACCACTCCTACCCATTTATTTAAAATTCATGTCCGTGACCATTCTATCTGTGAGTGTGGTATAGACGAGGGAAGTTATGATCATTTATTCTTTGTTTGCCCAAAGCTTCGTATCTCACTTCTGGATATCCTCCCCCCAGATGTTCCCCTCCCTACTAATTTTAAGTGTTTACTTTGTCTTGTCCCTACCTCATTTGTCAATATCCTATCAAAATTTATCAATTTTAACAATCTAAAATTTTGAACTCCATCTAAGTACCTATATCTATTTTATGTTATGCTTTTGTGATGTGTTGTGTTGTCTATAACTAATATTTGTTCTTTGTCAGGTTATACAGCTACATGTAAGAAGTCTATGAGTAAACAAAACTGAACCATCTCAATCGTGATTTTTCCTTAGCACAGAGTATGCTTAACATGAGCATTAACTTAAACTGACCATCCGTTCAAAACTTGACATTGGCAGAGTCCGTCCTCACTGGGATCGGGAGTTGCCATGTGCTAAAAAGAAGAAGAAGAAGAAGAAATAGAGATTAAGATTGGTATTTTCAAATATTGTTTCAATCGTTGATAGGTTCTTAATAGTCCATATTAATGATTGAACATGTATTAATATATTCTTATCAAGAATCTGAGGATGACATTTTGTTTGACATTTGTTGCATTGCAATTATTATTATTATCTACATATTAGCCAACTAAGAATTTCCGGTATCTATTCGAACATTCGAACTTTATAACCTTTCGCACGTCATGAACATTTTATCATCACGAAAAGTCAATATAATGATACATTATTATTATTTATTCAAATATTACGATCGTGTAAATATAAGTCTACAATGGTATAAATATATGATAATTGATATCAATTTTATTGTTTACTATTTCTATGGCACAGATTCAGTCTGTTTTGGTAGGTACTGGAATCGTTTTATTTTAGTAGATTTGTTGTTGTTGTTATGATGATTCATTAAAAAAACTCATTAAGTATGATTACTTAATGAGTTTTTTTTAATTTTGAAAATCAAAACCAAAAGGTATAATTACTGTCCAGAATTCAAAATAATGAGTGAGACTTACATAATGTCTATATCAATTTTGATCAGTATCTATAAGTAGATATATTATTTTCTGATAAAATCGCATATTTTTTTAATGCGTAGTAGGTACATGTACATATTGTATATTATATAATATTATGTACGTACCTATGTTATTAGTTGATGAAGTTTACAAACGTAATTTCAAATTTTCGATTCAGCCCGTCTTGAGTTTTGCAATTATTATTGTGCATCAATTTTCATTTCATGAATTGCTTCATGAAATAAATTGATGAACGACTGCTTAAAAATATTATAAGCATAATGTTTTAATTAGCCAGTACTATTAAGAACCAAAAACTAATTCAGCGTTTTTACAAAACATTGACTGGTCTTATTGCAAAACATATTATAGCGTTAAACCATAGGACAAGTTTAAACATAATATGTACTCAAGTTAAACTCTGACTTTATAGTCTGGGATAAACCAGTTCTATTAAAGTTTGAAAATTAGCATAGGTAATAGGTATATTGCTATCTACTTCTTTAATTATATACTTAGATTTCACTGCATTTAGATTACGCAATTGTTTAGATCAATGCGTTAATTATATTAATTTATGTGTATTAGCAATCAGATAAACAATACAATTTTGTTTGCGTACAAGTTGTTTTTTAAATGGATATAAGGATAAAGTTTATTTATCTCAAAAAGCGTTGTCTTTATCATCGCGATATAGCATTTCCGCGTATTTGATTAATGAGTTCCATAAATTAAAATTTAATACTTATATTATAGGAATTTAAAACTTGTCTATTTATTAATTATTAGTATCCTGGCCGACTACGCATATTTAGATTCAATATGTATATTAAGATAGAGGAATAGGTATAGGTTCATATAATTTTTTTTGTTGTTCTATTTTCCTCTCATAAATTATTATATAAAAAGAAAAACCATGGAAGATTAAAAGTCTGGCCAAGCACCGCCATTGTTACTAGTGTTTATAAGCGTTGGTGCGATTACCTGACTTTAATCAGGGGTCTCCTGATTAAGGTCAGGTAGGTCACTAGGCCCTTTGCTTGCTTACCCATAAAAATTTCAAAATAATAAAATAAATGATTATTCAAATACTTAAATCTTGTATAATAATCTATTGTGAAATATTACAGGAAAATGCGGTGTTTCTATTTTCTACATGAATGCATTACAGCACTATTATGTGATATGTAATAATAACCTAAATTTAACATTTTTCAGTAAAAATTATCACATTTATGCAAAACAATCTATACTTGCTATTTATTTTGGCATTTGGAGCGTGTTTGGTAATAGCATGTTTGCATACTTTGTGAAATAAATAATTTAACATTTAGGGAAAAATAGATACGTCCACTTTAACTGAAACAGTTGAATTAAAACGAAAAAACTAACGGCGGACATACTTATTAGACATGGCATTTATAATAATAAAATGGCTCGCGATAAAAAAAACATACCTACATCACATTAAACGCGTCTAGACGTGACGTAATATAAATCAAGAAAAAGACCTACAAAAAATAATAACTACAAAAAATTGAATGAAATATGAGATATTTCATAATAAAATTGCAGATTTTTTAAATATGAATACCTGGTACATTTATATTACTTATGCATTATAGAAATACATTGATGTTAATTTATTATGCATGTTCATTAACATTAAATAGTTGGCTTTATCTGCATACGATGAGATTTTTGTCTTACGAATGTTGATGACTTTAAATTTAATACTTTAAACAGTCAAAAGTCATTCAGGATTATTCCTTTTGTGGATGACCAAAAGTGGGAGTATTTTTACTCTTATTTCCACAAAATGGGTAAAGAAGACTTTAAAACATAATGTGGAGTGATTCACTTAATTTTTTTTTTTGCATTTATAATTAATTAACGTTCCGCCCGGCTTCCCCGTGGTATGTATTCTATAGAGCTCAAAGATCTCGAACATACATATTAATCCAATGATAATACAATTTTTGATATCAATCCCCTATTTCCTGAGATAAGTGCGGACAAACAAACAAACTCTTCAGCCTTATAATATTATTGTTCACCCGCATCAATGTGATTACCACTATCAAGGCAACGCGAAACTCCTTGCTGATACTGAGAATTTACATACAAAAGAGCCATTAACAAAATTCATAGATCTCACAACTGAAGGCTGACATATCAAAGGTTCCTCAGTTGATATACGATGGTTAATTAGGCAGGTCCACACAGAGCGGGTAGTCTCGCGAGGCAATTGCTGTACTAGACTGCTCGATCTGTGTTGACGTGGCGTGTCCGAAGAAAGTTCCCGTGCCGCTATTTTCCTCGGAGGAGTCGCGTGCACGGAGCTTCGCGTGGAAAATACGGCTGCTCGAATGTCAACTGAGAAACATATTTTGATGCTGTCAGCCGTCATTTTTGAGCTCTATAATATAGAGCTTTCCTCGGCCGATCTATGTTCACACAGATCGAGCAGTCTCACGCAGCTATCGCTTAGCGAGGTTGATCGCTCTGTGTCGCCTAATAAACTGTCGAATGTCAACTGAGGAACCTTTGATGTGTCAGCTTTCAGCTGTTGAGAGATCTATGAAATATGTTAGTGGCTCTTTTGTACTGACCGAGCACAGCTTCGCGAGTTTGCTCGCTCTGTGTGGATCCGCCTAATTAACAAATAAAGTAGACTTTAATCGCCTGACCTACATCCACCCACACCTTAGACCCACACTTATACTGATAAAATAATTTGCGTAAACAATGCTTTGTTCAAACGTGTTGCTAGCTAGAGTATTTAGATAATTTCGGGCCAGTGTTGAGCCTTGTAAGGGATGTTAAAGTTTAGGTGGTATAAGTATTAAAATTATTATTTTTTATTATACAAGAAAACGATTTTTATACTTACGTCTAATTTATAAATTCAGTTTCGCAATCGGATATTATCAATGAAGATGTTTATACAGGGTTACTTGTAAAACACCAGCAACCTCGCAGGACAAGATAGCTAACATCATAAGTAACAACATTTGTTCTACGACTTTTGGCATAACGCAATAAATTATTTTTAAATTATTTTTTAAACTTTTATTGTACTCTCCTAACATTTGTAAGTATATGTTCTATTCATTATCGGATGGACGACGCGACGCCCCCTTCCCCCTCTCATTCGCTTCTTGTTTACGTAATTGATGGGAGGCGTAGAGTTTATAATATTCAAACGGAAAATTAAATGAATATTTATTTTTGTATGAAAATAAAATCTAACAAATTATCAAAAGTCGTAGAACAAATGTTGTTACTTATGATGTTAGCTATCTTGTCCTGCGAGGTTGCCGGTGTTTTACAAGTAACCCTGTATAACCGTAACAGAAACTATGGGATATCCGAAATAAAATACTTACGATTTATTTAATTACGCGTATTTTTTTTATATTTATTGTCATAACATTATCTAGTTATAAAATAAATATAAAATATGCTTCCGTATATTTTTAATCATATTCGATGACATTATATTAATTATAATTATTCTATCGTTAAAATAATTCGTAGAAAAGTAAAACAAACGAAAACTCGGTATTTAAGAGTTTAGAGGTCATGGATTAAGAATAATAATTATTGCAGTAAAACCTTCGTATTATGTTATCTGTGGTAATAGGTACTATGATAATATATTACATTTTTGATTAACTTAATAAAACTCATAAATCAGAAATTGTGGGTATTGCAATGACAACATCATTATTACGTGAGATTGTTTAATGCATAAAACGAGCGTTCCTTACTTTAATAACATAAATAATAATATGAACATAAAATTTCAGTAAATGTTATTAAAAGCCAAAACTGTAAGGAATTGAATGGATTATTGATTGTTTGTTTGTAATTTTATTGTTAGGTTAGTACTAAGTCGAGTAGTGTTCAAGTTACATAACTAAAAAAGGATTTCACGGATTTTATAAAACATTTTTCATTAGAAAACTATATTTATATTATACTAGCTGTGCCGCGCGGTTTCACCCGCATTGCTCCGCTCCTGTTGGTCTTAGCGTGATGACATATAGCCTATAAACCTTCCTCGATAAATGGGCTATCTAACACCGAAAGAATTTTTCAAATCGGACCAGTAGTTCCTGAGATTAGTGCGTTCAGACAAACAAACAAATAAACAAACAAACTCTTCAGCTTTATAATATTAGTATAGATTATAAATTATTATTTAACCAAGTGGCATAGCTATACATATTTTTGAAGCGAAACCTCTTTAGGCGCTCTGAGAGTAAAATTTCAAGGTCATAACCGTCATGGCAATACCGTCACGTTATGGAGTACGGCGACGATTTTTGTATCTTTGAATCTTGCCAAAGAAGTTCCACTTCTGACACGTGTGCTCGACACACACACTTTTTCTCTCGTGAGTCGTAGCAGCCTGAGCAGTGAACGAACTTCGTTCGTTCAACGAAGCCAGTACAAGCGGCTCGAATAAAATTACAAGTCACACAAACATTATGCATACCTTAAAGGAAATATCGGTTACCGTCTCAAGCAATAAACAAACGAAACCTAACCTTGTAAACACGCTTTGCATAATTGTTACGGAACTTTTGTACTGACTTCCTCAATTTTTATATACGAACAAAATGTTATTGGATGACTGTTTCTTTGTTGTATAATTTCTGTGATTCATGTTGATTATAATAATGGATAGGTAGGTACGTTTTGGCGCTAGAATTCGTTTGAAGTAACATAATAATTAATAATATTGATAAGCCTAAGTTTCAATTTATAATACCTACATATGGTTATCTATTTTTAATAGAACACACATGAGAAATACTTATTGAAAAAAAAAAATATCGATGTATGTAATTTCAATCCGGTTAATGATGGAGTTTTGCAAGAAAACGTGAATATTTTATATATTTTATTCATCGTTAGAATTGTCAGTAACATTACTATAGGTTTATATCACAATTATTAGATTCTTTTAGTCAAGGTTAATTGGTTACCTACATACACTCGACGCACATAATTAAATACCTATTATTTTATGGGTATTTTATAATTTATATCCAGACAACATCGTAAATGCCAATGTGCAAATTTTATCAAGTGATGTCAGGCGGGTATAAAAACATAATATTAAATTATATACCATAAACTGAGCCATAAACACATATTATAAGAAATGTTTTTGTTACTAACATTTAATTTAAATGCAGTTGCTTACAAACTGTTGCTTGAAAACACAACGTAATTTTTAAACGCATTTTGCGTTCGTATAGGTACTATCACAGTCAAGTGTAACAGAAAAAAATACAAAATTATCATACTGTTTACCAAATAGTCAAATACATGCCGAATGAAAGTTTCGCAACCTATATCCGACTATCAGCTGGTATGACGTCACGCGTTCACTGACACTGATAAGTTCGCGCTATTTGTGACCAATCCGAATACGTCATACACACGTGCTCTTTGTCTGTGCTACGGGCAAGGACCTCTGCGCCATTTGGCACGTACCTATACTCTATGTTGTCTATAGTACGTGTTTGATAATAATTCATGAAAATGCGGGGGCAATTTTGTTTACATTATTATTATAAATCGCAATGTTTAAATAAACATCTCTAATTAGCTTGTTAGTATCAAATAGATTCGCAATTACATATTTAGATCAAAAAATTTCTTTAAATAATATCTTTCCGTATATTTTGAACTACCTATGTAATTGCAAGCATGTAGAGTGTAGAAGCATATTTTTGGTATAATTCGGTCAAATACATCAATAATAATTAATTAATTCAATTCAGTTGTACTATGTAGGTAATGTAACATAACGTGATTATTTTAATTTTTTTTATCAACTAAACTACATTATACATAAAAATATTCGCTATTTTTTTCGTGTTTACGATACTGTGGCTGCTTTAATTTGCAATTGTATTCTGATTTAATTGTATTCCTCGCATAAACTATCAAAACTACATTTACGACATTTATTTATCATCAAACGCTACCTATGTAATTTGTTAATCAATTGACAATTATGCTGATTAAAGTAAATCGAAGTTTATTCATCATTAAATTTATTCCAAACCACGCTGTTTTAAATTGCAATAACACACAAAAATTGCGCAAAATAAGATTTAGGTTAACAAAAGTTCATATTATCTAAATGATTCATTTGCATTGTGACTAAGTAAAGACCTTAGACTTTATTACTCTCGCACATAAAGAGGTTATTTTATAAATGTGCTAAAACACACCGTACACGTCTTGTTTACTTTGAATCTTTTATTTTCAATTTCTTAATTGTCATTTATTGCATGTTTTTGCAACTACATCGCATAATGTATGGATCATTTGATATTAAAATAATATTATGGTTCTAAGGTCTATTTATATTATTACAAACCCATCCAAATCGGTTATATTTTGATATTTTTTTTAGTGCAAACATTGCTTTAAGTTTTAACTTATATAATTTTTATAGTACTTAGAGCAACTTCTGTGAAACTCGGTCATTTAAAAAAATACCATTGTATTTTAGGTACCTTTGAGACTATAATATTATCATAACTCAAGTATCCATTATCTGTTTTATATTTAAACAATTAATTCACATTTCAAGACTTAACACATACACAAAATATCTTTTTTTATACTGTTGCGAAAATGATATCGCCACAGAGTCACAGACTAAATAAAACGTCAAGCAAAACAGAAATGTAATTCAAACACATTGAGATATACATATGGAGACGACACCGCCTACATCACTTATGTTCCGCTCAACATACGCCATATGGCGTAACTGCACGCTCATTTTTTATTTGTTTTAAAGTGAAACGCATCAAATATGCCTTCGTGTGTGTTACGATATTGCACAAATAATACAAATAATACGGAAAAGTGCAAAGGAATAACTTTCATCGGTAAGTACCTAACTATAGATAATAATTTTTAAAACTTAGTTAGAGCAAAAAAATGGCGCACAGATTTTGTTCGTGGTGTCTCCTCCATACGTAGTAATATTATCTCAATGTTCAAACATAACAATTTGACATGACATGACAGATAGATTAATTAAACATGTTATTAAAAATTTCTTTGTTCGCGGGCAACATAAAATAAGAATTTTAATTACAGATATAGTTTGAATTTATTACATAAATGTGTACTTTTGCTATTACATACCAATTATTTAATTATATTATCTGTGCTATTAGGTACGTAAAATTCAAACATTAAGCATAATTAGTGGAATAAAATTTTCTTAATGGACAGTAAGATTAAATTTTTGCACATTAGTTATATTTTAACAAGCTTCAGAGCGCGAATTTTCATTGCGTGGTATCAACATAAAAATGCTATTTGCAAAGCAAATTTCAGCTCGAGCGTAAGCAGTTTTTGTGTGACGACGAACGAAGACCAACTAACGTATGTTCACAATATGTATGTAATGTATCGTAACACATCAATTTCATGGAGAAAAACATGAATAAAATAAACTAACAGCGCCTCGCGTGTTTAGCCGCGGAAAGCACCAGTCAGACAGACCTTTTATTTCTTTTATTAATGGGGAGGAAATTTTCGAAAAATACTCTACATTTTTCTTTGAGAGAAAAGTAGAGCATGTGGGATTCTTACCAACCAAAACCACCTAGGTGGCCAAACCCAAAACATAATAGAAGCGACTCGGGGATCTTTAATTATCTAACACACCAAAGCCACAACAATATGCCAAACTAGGTGACTTCCCTAACTCATAATCAACTGCCTAATGTGGGAAGATCAATAAGGACAGGGAAGATGTAATAGACGTAGGTTGTGTAGTTAAGCACTACATAAGAAGTACAAAGCTGGAAGACAGACCTAAAAGTTGGTAATAAGATAACAGTTTATGCCCGTAGTATTGCAGATGATTCCGCGGGACACAGCTAGTTTTAAGCTCATTTAAATTGAACGCAGTGTTAGTAAATACATTCATTTGATACATAGCTGTTATTGCAGTGGCAAATAAACGATCTTGCAATACAGATAACACTTCTAGTTCAATAGATCAAATATCACTAGAGCTTGATACAGATACGCCGGCACACTAATTATTGAGGTCACATCCGGGATCCTAGATGGTGCAATGGCGATAAACAGTATACTAACTTATTTGTATGTAAAATCTTAAATATTTCGAGTTTTATGTAAGGGTAATTAGAGCGCATAAGCCGCAAAATCTAAGTATAGAATGTAAATATCCACAACGTAGTTTTATTATGTTTCTTCATAATAGACTTTTTCTACAATTTTATGTGATGACCATGGCAATTAAATTATTGTTATACAAAAATTACTTAGAAGACTCTACCAAAACCTATTTCCAAATTTCAATCCTCCATTGAGTAAACATAAAAAAACTAATGGTGAGGTAAATAATCATTAAATAATCTTACTGCGTAATATGAAACTGCGCTTAAAACATTTTATAATATGAAACTTACTTCAATCAATCACTGTATATATAAGAAAAAATAGACGAGAAAAATAAAGCATCAACTAATTAATTATTATAAAAAATAGTTAACACTTCTTAAAAATATTATTTTTGTTAAAATAATTTAATATCTCTTATGTATCTTATATTTAAATAAATAATTTATAGCATTAGAGGGATAAAAAAATAATATTAAAGTTATTTATCTCTCTAAAATTATAAATTATTAAATGAGAAATACATTTATAATTATTACGATCAAATGCATCAAATGAAACAACTAAACACGTTTAACGATTTATTGTGACTGGAAAATTAAAGATACACTAGTTTTCCGCCCTTACTTCACCCGCGTTATCATAAACTTCAACCTTCCTCGACATCCACGCTATCCAATGGTGAAAACTGAATCAAAATCGGTGTAACCTAGTAGTTTTTGAGTTTCACGCACAGGCAGACAGACGGTCAGAATTTAGATGCGTGGGAGGACTTTGTTTTATAATATTATGTATTGATAGGTATAATAGCTAAAGTATAAAGTCCATCCAGCTAGCGAGATATGTTTAATCCATACGATTACTAATCTATTGTGCAAACAAATCATTGTTCCATGATGAGTATAAAATATGTAGTATTGTACTGTTGAAATGTTTATGCCCCTGTTTTATTAGATAAGTCTATATATACGCAGTGCATTCTTTAGTCCGAATTAAGCTTCTTTTTTGGGCTATTTTAAATATTCTATGTTTGTAGAATTAAAATACTCCTTAATATAAAAGAGAAAGACAAGTAGTAGCGTAGTAAGCAAATATTTCTCGTACTAGTATGTATTTCAATTCATGGACTTTATTGTACTTTGTCTGTGGTAATTAATAATAGCAAAGCTACTGTTTAATATAGAGTAGTCGGTAAATACAACGCTTCTTTATGCGTTAAAAATATACTCTACAAATCGAAAACATCTGTTATTGCAAACGTTATTTAACATTTTTTGTACCTATAATATAGGAACTCAATCTATAACTAAGGGCCGATTTTTCAATGCTCTGTTAAAACTTATCCGTCCAATAAAGTATTACACGATAATATTAAAATGTCACGTAAACTGTCAAATACGGACAATTAGAATACGTTTTTAAAATGGTAGTTTTATACATTATTCGACGAATAAGTTTTATTCAAGGATTGAAAAATCAGCCCTAAAACAATTAGTATGAATAATTTTACCATGGAATAAATATCTATATACTATTATTATAGCTTACTCCAGAATTTTGTTTACTCGAAGCTAAAATAAGGTAAAGAAGATTACGGACTTTTCCCCTCAAGCTCTTCATAGCCCTTCTCAGTTCTGTCAATCCTTATAAGGAGTTCTTCATAAAGTAAACACATAGTATAGTAATAGTACATATCTTCAGGATTGTGAGGTCAATGAATCGTTCATCTAAATCTGCTCTATGTAATTGGCTTTAGCATCAGAGGATAGTGATTATATCTTGATTGCGAATCCTAACGGATTATGATGTTATAATGACGTTGTACAGCTGTAGTTATTTTTCGCTGCTAAGTCATATTGCAATTAAGGGCCGTTTTATAGCTTCAGGTAATCTGTATAACTTATCAGCCAGTCAGTCAGATAATTCAACTAATGTGTGAAAATATATATGCTAAAATATATGCTATCCGGGATATTATCAGAGGTGAACCGGTCCTATATATTTTATATTTTATGGTATTACAACCATTCAAAACATAATACTATATTGCAAGTTTAAAGTCTTCAATATGTAAAAAGAAAAATATTTTTATCGTAATATTATGTCAATAAAGTATTAAACAATGGAATTATAATTTCGTTTCTTTCTCCCCTGGCCTAAGGGTCATTGATTGTCAAAATCGAGTCTATAGAAGTCTGTTACATACAAACGTACAGGAGAAGCTAATATAAGAGTGTTAAAAATCGATATTTTTATTTAACAGTAAATAAATACAAAGTTCACGTACAAATAACTTTGAAAGTTTGAACCAATTAGGTGCTAACTCCCAATGCAGTGGACCTTGGCACTAAGATACCATCGAATAAGGCATTAGTCGTTATATGTGATGTCACTGAACTAGCTTTATAAGACCTGTAGTTTTTAGGGTTCCGTGGAAAAAGGGTGAAACGGGACTATTATTGAAATTTCGCTGTCAGTCTACACCAGGCTCTATCTCATTACTCATGAACCGTGAAAGTTAGACAGTCGAAATTTTCAGAGATGATGTATTTTTGTTGCCGCTTTAAAAACAAATACCTAATCAAATTAGGATAAACATAATAGCGCTGTCATGTACGGAGTCCTAGTGTATGAGTCCGACTCACACTTGACCTATTTTTTAAAGTGACTTTAAAATTTAAATATACGCAATATGCATAAAACTCAACATTCAATAATAAATTTAATTCATAGACATTTGAAGGAAATTTTCCTTAAATGAATAAATTTCATGCGTTGTTAATTTGAATTGTTACCTATCACATTTAAATAATTATCGTAAAAATTACATACGTAGGGAATATCAAGAAAAAATAGAGGAAAACTAAGAAATAAAATAAACTCGAGGAGGATATTAATTTGTTAAGATTGTATTTAAAAAATAAATTATTTTATAGAAATAACTCTTAATATTGACGTATAAACAAGGTATAAACTAATAAAAAATTAGCATTTTATAAATTATGTTTTTATTACTGATCAATAAAAAAATCTGCCTTGTTATTTTATTTTTATTTATTATTTGTTATGTGTGTGAAATTCTAAAACTTTGATTTGTACTTTATAAATCAATTTTGTTTACGGCCAAATAAACCAGTTATTTTGTATAAAAGTATAAAATTTGATTTTTTGATTGTCATCTTCACAAGCAATCCTTATTTTTAGTTTTAACTTTTAACACACTACAGGGATACACGCCTCTTACAAATAATACTTAATCACAGAAACACACACATATACAAAAACACATTCGTAGTAGTAGGTAATGGTGGTAATTGTTAGTCGAAATTGCTCGCCAAAATTGGCTAAAGGAACTTCCCGCATTATCACTTCAGAGTATAAAACAAAGTCGCTTTCCACTGTCTGTATGTCTATATGCTTAGATCTTTAAAATTACGCAACAGAGTTTGATTGGATTTTTTATAGATAGAGTGATTCTCGAGGAAGGTTTCAGTCCTTAATTTTTTAGCTTCTAGACACAGCGGGCGAAGCCGCGGGCGTAAAACTAGTCATAAATATACCGCAATCCTTTCAGAAAAATGATTTATAAATACATACATAGTTAGAATACCCCACTTCCCACAACACCCGGAGGGGAGAAACAGGATATAATGTTCCAATTGAGTTGATTGAACCTAGCGTGTGGTCAGACGCGATGTGATGAAATTGCTTCTACTTCAAATCAAATTTAATTTAATTTACTACATATTTATAGTCTTGTCTGTTCGCTATAAGCTCAAAAACGGCTGCACCGATTTTCATAGTATTTTCACCAATATGGCGCGTTGATCTGGAAGGTCTTATACCTAAAGTATAAACACACAAACTTACAAAAACGGATATTAACTCCATAACATCGTTAAAAATACATACATCTTTTAATATCATCATCTTTAGATTTGTCAAATATGTATACGCAATAAAAAAATTGTTTTTTTAAATCATGAAAATTTTACACCTTTTTGCATATTCTAATATTTTATTTTAATGGTTTGTCAATATTATATGCAATGCAATTGCAAAAACTGTTAATTTATTGTACCTTTAGGAATAATATGAGAATATACCTAACACTTTTTTGCACATACAAAAACGCTACACAATTAATTGTTCAGTTAAGTATACGCGCTGAATCTATACTAATCTATACTAATATTATAAAGCTGAAGAGTTTGTTTGTTTGTTTGTTTGAACGCGCTAATCTCGGGAACTACTGGTCCGATTTGAAAAATTCTTTCGGTGTTAGATAGCCCATTTATTGAGGAAGGTTTATAGGCTATATATCATCACGCTACGACCAACTGGAGTGGAGCCACGGGGGTGAAACCGCGCGGAGCAGCTAGTTACAAATATAAGTGACTAACGAACCACCCCGGCTTCGCGCGTATAGATTTTGGACATGAAAAAGCTGGTCATAAATCGTCCCCAGTGTTAGATTCACGAACCTATACACTAGACTAGTAGTAGAATTATCAACACGAGCAAAAAATATTAACGATTGTAATGTCTTAGATATTATTTATTTTTTAATCATACAGCGATGTGACTCGTAATATGAAAAAAATTATATAAGGTTTAAATTTAAAATTCCCAGAAAGACTTGACTAAAACAAATAGCTATTATAGGTTATCTTCACAAATAGCTGTTCATTATAATTCATTAATAATACTCGACCTTCCATAATTGACTGATTTTTGTATCATTTAATCTTATCGTTTATTGGAATGAAATTGAAATTGAAATTATATCGGATCCGGTTGTACTATTGCGTATTTCAACTAATTCCTTAATAATATCTATACAATGATCCGTAGTCCGTATATTTATTTATTTATTTACTACATTTAATTCAGGTAACAGACAATAAATTGTACAGACCCATAGAATATAGTAAAACTTTTACTATATTTTATGGCTGCAATGTTGATGTATTATACATATACGTACATCACTACATAGTATAAAACAAAGTCGCTTTCCCTGTCCCTATGTCCCTATGTCCCTATGTCCCTTTGTACGCTTAAATCTTTGAAACTACGCAACGGATTTTGATGCGGTTTTTTTTAATAGATAGAGTGATTCAAGAGGAAGGTTTATATGTATAATAACATCTATTAAATAGTGGAGAAGTACTGTTATTTTTGAGGTTTCTAATGTGAT
>CAJQZM010036296.1:24255-53798 GCA_907164665.1 Colias nastes
AAAATGACACCCATGACGAAAAGATGTAAAATTTTCGTCGGCGCCATTTTGGATTTAAGTTTTGTCAAATTGCTTTACCCCACCAATCCATTCAACAACCCATAAAAAAGAGGATCTCAGTCAACGTAATTTTTAAAATATAATTTTAAATTACAAATAATTTGAATATGAAACTTATACAGTTTACTCTTATAAAGTATCAAATATTTCAAATCACGAAAACGACAGTGCACGCACAATAATCTTTTTCTTATTCGTTTTTATTTTTGGGACGAGGAGCGATACACCCGTCCTTCCAAGAGCGCTTCTGAGCGCGGTCTGACGACCCGCGAGAGCAAAATGTATGAAGAAATCGACAAGTATTTTTAATTTAGCTAATAATTGAAATAAAATTTTGATTTAGATACAAAAAAATTATCATAATCTATAAAGGACTATATATCCCTCAATAATATATAGATAAGAAGATAGATTAGGCTTTTAATTTTCTTAAAATGGTACCGTTTTAGACCCCATTTTTTTGCATTTTATGCGATTATTGTGCTGGGAAAATCGTATTTCAGCGACAATTTTGTATGACGTCGTACAATTTTTATAAGATGAACGTAGAGCTGAATATATTATCTTTAAATTAAGATATTACTATGTTCTCACGTGTAATTGCTTTAAGTTAAAATGGTACCGAAAAACAGCGTGTTTTTGTAAAAATACGTAATAGCACCCTTGAACTGGTGATATTTACGTAGGAAATTTTAATTTTCTGTTTTATATTGACATTCATGTATTTCTGATTTAATCATTAAAAAAATACATGATGCGATTGTAAACCCTAAAAAAAGGAGTTACGTTTCTGAGAATTTCAGTTTTTTGTTTCCAAAGACATAATATATTAGTACCTCCTACAAGAAATTCATTAATAGCGCGTTTGAAATGAAATAGCCTTCTAATTGGTAACATTAGAACTTATACACTACACTGAACCCCGAGTTAGATGTATGAATACTGCGACCGGCTCGATAAAACCGTTAATTGGATTGAAAACGCTGCGATAAGCCAATGATATATTTTGTAGGACTTTAATAGTGAGCTTGTTAATCTAATAGCTATTTATTTGATCTCGGTGCCAAGTGGCCGAGCATACAAATCTCTTGTGATTTAGACTTTAGGAGCTAACCATAAAAGAGCATTTAATTGCATTATCGTCTTATAAGTGCGTGCTGTTATAACAAATGGTTTAAGGCTTTTTCTAGACGTATTTATATACTATTTATTTGATTATCGAGAAAAATCTGAACGTGAACCTAAATAAATGTAAATCTAGATAAATGTATCGCGTGTAAGTTCGACTCCCTTGTCTATCATTTAAGTATGGTTTTTTTATTAATTACATTTTGCATGCGTTCAAGTTAGACCATGGAAGAATGAAACCACCAACGTCCTGATGATTGTAACTTTAGTTACATCACTTATAATATTATTACACAAGATTGGCTGAATTCAATAAAAGCTGAATTGTCTGATTTGAACGATTTTTGCTTCGTAGATACGTCTTCTTCTAATTAAAATTTACAAAAAAGCGCGGGTGGATTCGGAGTAACAGCTAGTATGTACAACAAATCATACAAATACAAGCCCAGGCTATTACCACGACAATCGCAGGCTAAATACCAACAATGTAACGCGATACTCATCCGCCGTTCGTGCCGCGCCGCCGTATTATCGTTCACGCGATTTTAAAACATCCGCATTGTCCTATTACCTATACCTATACCTGTAACTGTTACCTATACCTATTACCTATCTAGATTGAGATTGTGTTGATTGTCTGGAAAATGCGAACGATTAGGTATAACATTGAGTTATACTAGGAATGTCATAAATGGGAATAAAAAAAAATAATGCTTGCTAAACTAACTCATAATTGTAACTAACTGTTAAGAAAAGGATTTTGTACTGTATTGCATTGATTTCCTTATGTGTCAACTACAGTTTCTAAAAAAAAGGTATAATAATAATAAAGCCCTTTATTCTGAAATCAGTAAACAATTCAACATAATCTAACACTATACATAAATAAATTTTAGTTTATTTTACAATATGTCTCTAATTTCAGTGTGCCTGTTGGCATAGGCCTCCTCCAAAAACTTCCACTGGCTTCTGTCATTTGCCACCCTTCTCCACTTTGCACCTGCCGTCAGTTTCAGATCGTCTTCCCATTTTACTTTTTGCCTTCCTCTATTTCGTTTTCCCTCTCTTGGGTACCACTCTGTTGTAGCCTTGCTCCATTTCTCATTTTTGTCACGCATCATGTGCCCTGCCCATCGCCATTTTTGTTTGTCTATTCTTTTGAGTATATCCGTCAATTTCGTTTTCGATCTTAGAATGGTGTTTCTAATCCGATCCTGTCTTCGTGCGCCTGTCATACTTCGCTCCATTGCCCTTTGACATATTGCTAGTTTTTCCCTGAGCGATTTGGTCAATGACCAGGTCTCGCAGCCATAAGTCAGACACGGCAGTATGCATGTGTTAAAAGTTTTTGTTTTTATCGCCATTCCAAGGTCTTTAGACTTCATTATTTCTTTTAGGGCCCAGTACTTTTTCCACCCTATAGCTATTCTCAGATTTATCTCTTTTATATTTTGTTCCGTGGTAGAAATAATCTGTCCCAGGTATGTGTATTGTTCGACATATTCGAGATGTTTATATCCAATTTTTATGTTCGTTTTTTGGTCATTTGTCATAAGTTTAGTTTTTTCGGCGTTCATTTTTAATCCGACTTTCAGACTTTCAATGTTTAGGCCTTGAATCATGACTTCTAAATTTTTGGGGTTTTCCTCGAAAAGGACTAAGTCGTCCGCAAACCTGAGGTGGTTCAATTTTTTTCCGTTTATATTTAGACCGAAATTTTCCCAGTCTAATTTTCTGAAAATATTCTCAAGAACTGCGGAAAATAGTTTGGGTGAGAGCGGGTCCCCCTGTCTCACCCCTTTCTCTATGTTGAATTCTCTACCTAGAGACTCTAATTGGATTCTGGCTTTACTGTTTGAGTAGATTTTTGTTATGATGTTAATGTATACTGCCGGTACTCCTTGTTGTTTTAATGTCTCCCATATGTACTCGTGTTTTATGCTATCGAAGGCCTTGGCATAATCTATAAAGGCTATATATAAGGTTTTGTTGTATTCATTGTATTTTTCCAACACCTGCTTGACTGTGTGGATATGATCTAAAGTTGAAAAACCTTTTCTGAAGCCCGCCTGTTCAATCGGTTGCTGTTCGTCAAGCATTGGGGTGATTCTATTTAGTATAAGTTTTGCAAAAACCTTGTATACATTTGACATTAGGCTTATGGGCCTATAATTACCAATGTCTTCCTTATCTCCTTTTTTGTATAATAATATTATATGGGATTTGGTCCATTGTTCTGGGATATAGCCATTTGTCAAGATCTCGTTGAATATTTTGGTCAGAACTGGTACTAACTCTTCCATTGTTCCTTTTATTAGTTCGTTAGTTATTTTATCTGGCCCTGGTGCTTTGCCCATCTTTTGGCTTGTAATGGCCTGCTCCACTTCTTTCTGTAAGATGCTAGGAATGGTTTCTTCGTCATCTGTATTGCAACATTTACTAATTTTGGATGGTTCTTGTTCTGCGTATAACTGTTGGTAGAAATCTGTTGCTGCATCCTTAATAGTTTTTCGCTTCGAGGTGGTCTTCGATCTCTTTTTCAGTCTTGGTATCCACTCTTTCCCTGTCTCTTTTAATTCACTTAATGCTTTTTTAACGCCTCCTGTTCTTGATATGTGGAATTCTAAGGTTTGTAATCTTTTCATCTTTCGGTCTTTCCTTATTTTCTCTCTTATTTTCTTGCTTAGTTCTGTTATAAATTTTATATTTTCTTTCCCTATTTGGTTGGATATTAGTTCTTTTCTTTCATTGATTAGTTCTAGAGTTTTGTCACTAAGTTGGTATTTGTTGTGGTTTTGGTTTCTGTTTGTGGTCACATATTTCTGTAGCGTTTTCTCAAGGAGACTATATTTTTCTCTCACGTTATTTGCACCACTCATTATAACGTTCTCCATGTCTTCTAGGTAATTTGTGTTAAAGCTGCTGTAGTCAGCTTTGAGCTGTTCTGTCACATAATTTTTAATATGCGTCCGGGAAGTTTTATTTGGGTGTTTTTTGAGAGAGCTTCTTACCATTCGATGATTTGTGTTGAAATTGAGCTTAGATATAACTGTGGTATCTGTAAATGCCTTTGGGTAGCTGCTTATTACGTAGTCAATCTCGTTTTTGTACGATCCATCCGGAGAGATCCAAGTCCACTTATTTTTTATCTTTTTCTTAAAAATTGAGTTAATCACAGTTAAGTTGTGTTCCATTAAAAAGTTGATTAGCTTCTCTCCGTTTTGACTTCTCTTTCCTTGTCCATACTTTCCAAGAACATGTTCTTCGCTGTTTTGCCTTCCACCCACCTGAGCGTTGAAATCTCCCATTAAGATTATGTGTTTGTCAGAGTTGGTTTTTACTGCTAGTGAAATTTCCTCGTAAAAGGCATCTATTGCTGATTTTTCCGCTTGTTCTGTAGGTGCGTATGCTTGCATTATTGCCCATTTCTTCTTGTATCCTGGGAATTTGATGATCAGCAATGCCAGCCTTTCGGAGATACCATTAAGTTCTTGTATATATTGTTTTAGAGATTTCTTGATTATGAAGCCCACTCCTCTTTGGCCTGGCGTTTCTCCCTTTTGAAATAGGATGTAATCTTTATGCTCTTCAATTTTTTCGCCTAGTCTCCTCATTTCGCTTATACCTAATATGTCTAGTCTTATGTCTTCTAGTGCTTTTTCCAGCTCCATCAAGCTTTCCTGTGTCCTGAGGGTTCTCACATTTAGAGTTGCTACATTGAATACTTCGCATCTTTTGGTTTGTCGGGCTGGTGGCACTACAAGTCCATTTCGGATTGTATTCTGTTGTGTTTGTGTCTTTAAGTTGTATAATAATATGCTGTTTTTACTATTTGTATTTGGAGGGTTTTGGTCTGCTTCTCCCACGGTGACCGGCCGGATTGGGATGCGATTTTTGTTTGTTTGTTTTGACATGTTTGTGCATTTTGACATATTTTGGTTCCGGTTGCCTATGCCCATCATTAGTTTTTTGGAGTTTCTGCAGGTGAAGCTGTTCTTCCATTCTTAATGTATTTGAGTATGCTAGGTTTTATCATTTCCTTTGCTGAGCTTCCCGCTTGTGATAATACTGGTTCACTTTCCAGGGTCACTTTTTTCTGCATTGGTGTGTTTGGGGAGGCTGACTCTCCTCGCTTTCTTTTTTCTCTGTTTTTGTCTGAAGGTTTCTTCACTACCAGCTTATCATAGTTAATGTAGGCAATATTTCCTTTCTGTTTCTCTTCCTTTACTTGTTCCTTCAGTTGCTTCCTTATTTCTAGTACCTCCTTAGGAAAGTCCTCATTTACATAAATTCCTGGCGGGAGTTTCGACTTATTCTTAAGTATTGTATGTTTCTTCCAAATAGTTGTGACTGTAGCAACGACCGGGCGGTTTTTGTTCTTAGTCTTTTGGCCTATTCTATATATATTACTTATCTCTTGGCTATCCATAGGTATTCCAGTTTCGATTATAATTTCCTTTAAGTAATCTACTAACTCGTTTTCTGTTTTGCCTGATTCGTCTATACCATAGAATACTAGATTGTTCTTCCTCTTATCTTTTTCAAGCGAGTTAATTTTTTGTTCCATAGTTGCTACTTTACTTTTCAGGACTTCGTTCTCTTCTGTTAGGGATTTAAGTTTTATATCTATCCCTTCCATAACGCTTTTCGTCACTGCTGTTGTTATTTCTAAAGTTTGTTGTTTCATCTTTTCCTCCATTTTCAATAATAATAGTTCTATGTTTGCATCCATTTTTGAGGTAATTTTAATTCTTGATGTGGCAACACTGCTTTTGGTAGCTTTTGGAATTTGTTACTGGCAACTCCACAAGTGACGGTGACGTTTGACAGTTTGATGACAGATGGTCTCTTGTCTATGATAATATGATCGTGATTCTCACTTTTTAGGTTGTGTTGTCAAATGAAATTTGATATTTTCTTGCCCAAACTTGTAACTTTGCACTGTTTTCACTTGCGGATATTGCTTATTTGTGTTTCTGTGATACTTTTGTGACTCGGCACAACTGTTCGATCACTCTTTACCACTGGTTTAAATATTTAATTACGGAGCTTCGTGACGCACTTGTTTACAGTATGACCACCGGAACCGGAAAAAAAAAAAAAAAAAAAAAAAAAAAAAAAAAAAAAAAAAAAAAAACAACAGAATGTCGCCTGTGAGGCTGTGACAAGACCGCACTTAATGACATTAAGTACTTTAATTTAGATAGAGTCCGTCTAGAAAATTCTGCGTAATTCGAACTAAAAATATACGAATAAAATACTCAATTAAAAGGCGAAAATAATATTAGTTTTTATAAAAGTATAAACAGTCTATGAATAATCTTTATTACTGTTAGAAATCGCTACAAAACAACACTTACCAAAATCATTTTCAAAAATTAATACCCATAAAATAAAAACACAAAGTTCCGTTCATTATAACGGTCGTTAACTTAAAAGGAACTATTTGTTTGTATACCTACTTGATATAACAGTACAACGTTATAATGCGATTAGCTTACATTTCATGCAAATTAAACTATTTGTCACGTAAATACCATACAAAGTACTATTCATAACCGAGCTAACGAACCGTGAAATACACCGAGAAATCCTAATGAAATCTAATTTCAATTTTCTTCTTAGTGCATAATAGCACAGATAAATAAACAGTACAGATACTATATTTAATGCTAAACTTGTGAGTTCCCGCTCTGTGGTAGAGTTTGTAATCTTTGGTAATCTTATCTGTGAAGCTTGAATGTCAGTCATGGATTAAAAGGAATAACGTTATGATTTAAAAATAATACAGGAAGCTGTAAGAAGCTTCAATGTAGGTAGTGTTGTATTTGGAAATAATATTTTTGAAATATAATTACGCTCTTCTCTTACAATGCGTTATCAATTTACTAATTGAAGTACATATTCAGTACTTTTACTTATTTGCATAAATTAAAGACGTAATATATTTTTGTTAATTATATTTTAATTGCCATCAAAAACCTATAAATTGACAAAACTACCTCATTAAACACCTAATTACAATAATAAAATATAGTTCGAACGAGAGAAAATATCAACGATGCGTTACACTTTTCACAAAATGGCGTCCATGTTTTGGCGCCAACCTACTCAATAACCAATATGGACTCGATTTACGACTTGCCCTCAATTTCATTCACTCGTACATTGTACAGGTTAATCGAATGCTTTGCTCAAATGAATAATAGGCACCGCCTTTACTATTAAGCTTATTTATTTATTGTTTTTAACTCTTGTTTTAAAGACATATTTATTAGGCAATTACCACCATATAGAGGAGCGCGTGTGAAGATAAAACTTGGACCGCTCAATGTTAATATATTTCGTATAATTGGTATACGTGAAGTTTATAAGGTTTTATAGGTACACGTTTAATTAAACGGTGTATAAATTTTCATAATTATGAAGCGTAGAAAATAAATTTAGTCAACATATGGTTGGAATAAAAAATTAGTTCTTAGAAATTTAGATAAAGAAGACAAAATTGGAATGTTTGTTCTTCGAAAGAATCTGTTATACCTACCTACATGCTAATTATATTACAAAGTTGAAAAAGTAGTCAGACATATACAGATACAACAAAAACTTCAAGATGCAAATGTAATGTTAGAATTATCGTAAAATGTACATGAAACGTGTATATTGTAATCGTTTAATTAGTCCAGCAATAGTGCAAACTATTACCAATCCTACACGTACAAAATGTCAATCGAGGCATTTATTTTATATGCCCTTTTGACATTTCCTAACCTCTTAAATGTACAAATTGGACTGCAACCCGCCTCCTATATTTAAGACGGCCAACTAATTAGCCATAGTGACTATTGCCATACTTTACTATGCTATTACGAGATCTTCGACTCTTATTACTCAGAACGCATTTATATAACTTTTATTACGTGAGAACGTTTAATTGAGTTTTGAATATATAATGTTGGAATGAAGATATTAGTTGATCGAAGCAATAAGGCTGACCGCTATGCGTTTACCTGATAGACCCTTTTTACGATCACTTCGAATCTCGTTACTTAGCTTTATAGACATTATAAAGAAGGTTTTAGTTTTATTTCGAATAATCGAATAAATTTCTTAACTAGAACCCGACTTGACGATTTGTCGTATTATATTTCAAGGTGGATTCGTTTGAATTTAACGCAATATTTTTTTCTTTTATATTAAAGAATATAAACGTTTAGTTTAAATTTTTTAGTAATAATTCAAAATGATCGCTAGGCAGAATAAAATAATAACAACAAAAAAATATGCATGTTCTGAATATGTACTTTAAACATGTATTTTTACGCACACATAAAAAATAAACGGGCTAATACTATTAATGTATTTTATGTGTATTTTGCGTATTTTTAATAAAATAAAATCCTTTCCCTTTACAAAAAATACAACAAAGTAAAGCATCAAAGCACTTGTAATTACGTCACAGATATACTAAATGAAATAAACCCACTTTATCGGAGTAAGGGCGCGTATCACAGATTATGCAAGAATTCAATTAAATTCGACTGAAATACATATACTTTGATGCTTTAACGAATTCATTCACTTTTACAGATAAAACCAACTTGGTGATAAATAACAGGGTGATAATTTTATGCATTTTTTATAGAATTAAACACATGCACGCACTAGAATCTCTGAATACTTCAAGCCAAATGTGGGAAATATAATTAAGAGAAACGCTGTATATGTAAACATCACATGTCGCGAATCGGTACCATATGACACTATCAGTAAATCTCTATAATTACTCCCGTTAATTAAAATATGCAAAAGAGGATAGGACACTTGTATGTATAGGTAGTGTTAGAATTGATTAACCTACATCTCGTTACCGTGAAATGTCATTTTGTAAATACCTTAAATACATTCCTTTAAATAATATTTATCTATACTATTATCTATTTCTTTCATATCACTGTAACATTAAAATATAGACAACATATTATGGACAATAGAATCAAATACATAATTTGTATTCTTTAACACTGAAAAAGTACCTATATAATATGAAAGGATACAGTTATTTAAGAGATAGTAATATATATTATGACTTGTAATGTTTATGAAAAATCATTGTTGTTAATGATAAGCCGCTACAACCTTAATCATTAACCTAACAGGCAGAGTAATACAACTGGAACAAAAAATAAAACAACAGAAGCTACAGTATCAGATATCCAATTATCTCAGTACGATGCGAGTAAAGATAACAATACAAAGAAAGATGAAACGGGCACAATTAGGCTTATCTCAAATAGTAATAATAAATTGAGCTCCATTTCTGTGATCATTCTTAATAATTAATATTCTCGGTTCATTTAATCTCGATTTATATCTTGATAATCAAAATATTCAATTGAAATGTATGTAAATATAAATACAATTGCTGTTATAATTGCCAATTCAAAGTCATGTGTTTTCGATTGAATCATTATTATAAACCTTCCAGGAAAAATAAGCAATTATATTTATAACAATATATCAATATTTAGAATTCCAGGTAGAGTAATATTTACATAATTTAGATAATAGAACATAACTTACATAATATGCAGATTCCTATATTAGATGAGAAGAAACAAATATGAAATAACGTATAGTTTAAAAATGTTAAAAGCTACGTATAGTTTAAACTATCAAAAAATAGTATCTCGAAAGAATTTCCAGCAACTCCGCGATTACAATTCTAGAACCATCGATAAATCCTTACTAAAATAATAAAAAGCGAGCAAAGGGCTCATTTCTCAGCACTTATGACGAGATACGAGCGAACCATTAGCCTCGGACACAAAACAAAAGCATTGGAGCTATAATTTACAATCAGTGCAGTGTACGCTGCTGCACTGCTTATTGAGTATGAAAGATAAATAAAACATTATACTAGAAAATCAAATCAAAATGTTGTATAGCAATGTTGGTTTAATAGACTTCGTGTAGGTTCTAACAATACGAGGCGGAAGGAAATCGTTATTTAGCTTGCAGATAGATATTGACGCGAAAAACAATAAAATTAAAGACTGTAAGTGTTTAAAACATAAGTTTAAATAACATGAATGCTAATATGAAAATAAAAAGGCATATGGTAAAATATTACAGGAATTAAACGCAACATTTTTTACCATAAAATACATCCCAACCCTAACATTGTAATGATAGTAAATTCGCGTTTAATCGCACCATTTAACTATATAATTATCAATGAATCGATTTCCCAATCACCCTATAACAAGGGTCATTAGTTATTCAGAAAAAAAAGGCTATGAATAGAATCATTAAACACGAAAATTACAAGCGGATATGAAAGTTGAATAGCTACAGATATAATGACCGGGTTCAAAGGGATAAAGAGTTAAGTTCGGCTTTATACCTGAACTGTCGAAAACATTTGGTATTCTGTAAACTCGCCACGAGGGACCGTTTAACTACTAACTTTATACCACTTTCCAAATTTCCAGTTGGATGTCGGTTGCGACCTAAAGATGGATTTGAAAGTGTTGGTTTTTGAGGGATTTAAATAGGTGAGATGGGCTCATGGAATATCATATCGTCAGATAAAATAAAAATAAAATAGAAATGCAGAAAAGAAGAGTTGAACATGTCTAAATAATAAGTAGCTCAAGTTGATTCAAAACAATACATACCTAGATGATTTATAAAACTATACTGAATTCTGCATAAAACATAACAAGACTCCTATCATTTACAAGAGGTTTTCTTCCTAACAGCTTAATAATGAATAAGAAACAATTTAAACAATTTACACAAGAACAACCAAAGAGAAGTAAATCATTTACTTTACAAACTTTAAATTCACGTTCAGCAACTATTGAAACATTAAATGTGACCATTGAAAGCTATAAAAGAGTGCATTCAAGTGTAAACGCTGATAAAAGTTTCACATTATACTCGTCTTCGGAAAACTTAACAATAAAGGAGAACGAATGAATAATAATTTAAGTATTTTAAATGTACTGAGAAGAAATTAGCACAGTGAACGAAAAATAACAGAGAATACGGAAGCAAAATATATTATCCAGAGTACAAATTGACTGGACAATGTGTACGTGTATATATTACACGTACACATGAAAAAGAAGGTCCAATACAACATAAATACGATTCAAAATCTTGTGTCAACGTAAATGCTAATAACATTTGTAAAAATTTGTAAAATAATTATTTGTATGTTTTTTAGAGGATGCGCCACCTATTCGAACGTCAAATGCTATTCGCAAATAGACCTAAAAAAGAGCCAACAGACTTCAAATCTACATACCAATATACCTCTACTATTAAACGAGCCATAAACAATTTGAGTATTGACAAAATATGAGGTACATAAGTAACAGGGCTCTAATAGTGATGTCAAATGCAGTCCGGTGCTACAGAGCGCACATGCAGATACGTTCCACGCATCTTAATTGATTGGACCACAGCCATTTAGTTCTGTCCCCAGGGTTGGTCAATGTTTACATTGTACAGCTATCGTCTTCATGTAGACTTTCGTCTTTTGAATGTTAGAGAAATTAATGTTCTTTGACCTTGTTTTGGCTCAAGATTGTAGTGGACTATATGAGTCGCTTTGTAAGCAATAGATTGATAAAGATATTGCTCAAACAAATGGTGTTTTAGTAGAGACATTTGAAGGAAAATACGCGACAGCATTATTTAATTTCAATTTATGGATATAATAATTGCCAAAAGCGAACAAAGCTATAACAAAGTGTAACAAATCACGTTGGGAGCAAATCAAGTTGTCAGAAAGCCCGGGGCGGATGTGGATTTCTTGAAAATATTTTAACAACCTTCGATAAAGGGATATTTTAACTCCAAGTTATATTGATGCATTGGAAGTGAAGCCATCAATTCCAAACTCACCTAAAAGCGATCGTAAGAATGAGATTGATATGTTCAATTCTTGGAAGGAAAATCTTCTCGAAATCACACAGCACATTTACTATTAAAAGCAATAGAAAAAGTTAAATGTGAACATCGGTAATGAATTTAAGGTCAATTAACTCTGATATATTCCATGGCACGTGCCATGGCTATAAAATTACGAAATCTTAAAATGGATTTCTCAACCCATTTATAGTTATACAGAAATATCCATTTAAAAGCGTAAAGGGTTCGTCTGTATTAATAAGCGAAATTACCGTTCGCCTGCCATCACCAACTAAATATATTCATGATACTAAGCATAAACCATACTGCCGCGCCTTTTAGACCCGGCAACCCTGCGGTGGGCGTTCCGAAATTTATGTCTCTCGAAATTTCTACTCACATTTTACATGCATGCGCATGATGCATGCACACGGGGCAAAATTCGATACGCATAATGCATTCGTTATGTGCTTCCCCGTCATTAATATACGAAACTCACGTTAAAAATTGCCTTGGCAAGAATAAACGCATCTTTACGTCTTCAATGTATTCACCTCCCTTTAAGGAAAGTGTTATAAATCGGACCCCACAAGCCGGTAATGCAATCTTATTGAGTCTTTACATAAATATTACATTGACGTTTATATTTTTAAGCCGAACGCATCTCGTGTGTCGTAAATTTTTAAAGAATTACGCCCAAAACTTGAACGTAATCTTTTTCTAAATTCACACATGTTATGCTATAGACGTAAATTTCATGTTCACATAGGTCTCAGATAAAAAGACCAAGTATATGAGTTGTGGGATATATTTCATATATTAAACAAAAGGTAACCATTACTCCGACCTACGCCTCTATTATGTAGGTGAATAGAAGATAAATCGCTTTAGGCAATGTCATCGTTGATGATTAGTGAGGAATGTATTAATAGCGACTGGTATAATGTATCATTTGGAATCTAGATTGAAACTATAGATACCTTTTGAATAAGACTCATTTACATAGTATATTAAGGGGTTAAATAAAAATATCTGACTGTAAAATTTCTATAAAACAAAACAATTTAAACTACATATACCATTAAAATCTCAAAATAACGCCTGCAAAAACTATGTTGGTTTTAGTTGCATATTCTCAGAATTTACTCGATCCTTTTGGTAGATATACATTATAAGCATGAATCATGAATTGGTATGAAGCCGCGATAGAAACCAAACTTATTTTTTCAGATTATACCAATGCCAATCTATTTACCTACGTATTTATATTTTTTAAGAATTTGCGTAATCCAGTAATCTAGAACCAATGACTGTCTTTAAAATAAATAACGTTATGATCAGACCCGTTATCAATATAAAAATTATACGCCCTTTATTATCATACAAAATGTTCGGATTCTGCTTAATCGTGACTTTTATTACGAGACGCAAAACACGAATATAATTCTCCTGTAGAATATAAAACGATATAAAATTATCGCGGCATCATTTTTATTTATACGCGTCATAAAATTAACCAACGTTAGTCGTTTTAAAATTATGAATTTTAGATAAGGCATTATTTAGATGCGTTATTGATTTTTTCCGGTATAATGATGACTATTCATTTATTTATGATATATGTATCATTTATATTTATGATGTACATAATTATGTCATCCAAATATGAGATAAGGTTATTGTCTTTTAAGTTTATCATTATTTATGTTTGTACATGTTAAGTTATTTCAGTGAGCTATTTTATAGAGGCTAGTGGATAAAATGTATACTCTAGCACGTAACTACTATCTAGAAGTTAACATATAAAAAATAAAAAAAAACTCCAGGGTTCTTGAACGAATTTCTAAAAGACTACAAAACTGTCATCTCTACAACACAATGTAATTTATCCATTATTTAAAATAAGTAGTAAAACATTGCAACACTCAATTCTACAAACTGTATCTACTCCTAAGTATGTTTCAGTGTGAAAATTATGAAAGTAATCATTCATTTTGAAAACAGTTAAAAGCGTCACGTACCCGTGTAAGATAAAGCTCAACAGTCAATAACTTTTTAGCGTCGTACAAAATGTTAATACACAGAGAAGCCGACGGGGAAGCGTCTTCCTCACGTTATTTTTGTACCATTGTTTATCCTCATCAATATTCTACATTTGTCCCTTTTTGTTTCGGGACCTTTGCACCGAAATGATTTAAATACAGTAAGGTTTTATTCTTTCCAACTGATGCTGGATATGTTTATTTTTTAATCTTCACGATGTACGAATGGCTCGGGCTGCGTGATTTGGGTTCTATAATCTTGGCTTGAATGTAAAAACTTTGTGGTGACGGCAGGAAGGTTTAAATCAGTTGCGTCAGAATTTTTATAACTCTTTGCAAACTATTTTGTTGGAACTTTCTGTGAGACATGATCGTGTGATTATTGATTTATCGTACAAGTATTATATCAATCAAGTAACAAGTAAAGTAAACAAGTAAACAATATTTATTCAAAAATCAAGCATACAATCTGAAACAAGATGTCTTATTTTATTCAAAATATAGCCTTTTAGCTATCGAATGATATATGTAATAGTAAACGCTATAGAAAAAGGCTTAAAGAAATTTTCCTATCAAGCAATTCCAACATATCGTGAATGCCTTTATTCCCGTAAAAAGACATGGCATACGAAACTTATCCACGATTTTAATGTTCAACATTAACCCATTAACTACGGTAACTAGTTTTCACTCCGACACGGCTACAATAAAATGAACCAAAAAGTGTTTAGTTGTATTTAAATTAAAAACTGCTAGACAAATTAAGCGGCTATATAAAACTTGTCACCGGTTTCAAACGACTTCCCTTTAACGTTAAACCGTTATTTTGGAAGCAACATTAACTTTCTTAACAGCTTTACACACCACTTACTAATTATTATGGCGATTATACAAAAATACAACGAATGGATTTTATTAGCCCATTTTGTATTTGTTTCAACACGTTAATATTTTTATAATAACGTAGAATGAAGAATCATTTATGTTTTGGCTGAGAAAGAACTGTCCTTATTGTCACTTTAGATAATTTAATTCCAACTTTAATGTAAATATGTACTTATTAGGTAAATTTGGACAGAAATTAAGTTTTATAAGGAGACACGTAGCTATCAAACAAAATTATACTTACTAACATGATGATGATGATGATAACTATGAAAGTAAAAAATGGATATAAATGTCCATGGGTAAAAAAATATCAAATTATCAGTAAATAAAAATATCATTTTCATTTCTGTATATTTCATTTATTGTGTTGAAAATTAAATCATTACTTTTGATAGATTGAGCTATCACCCCGTACAATGGTATTTCGTTGTCAGCTGTGCATTTACCAATAAATCTATTCATGATGTCAAAATGTATCGGAATATCGACGCAATTTATGAACGTACAGTGAAATGATAATGTACAACAGTTTCAAAACACTCATAGTTTGTAAATTATGCGGAGTATTATCGTACCACCTAAGTTATATTAGATTCTAAATTACCGAATAAATCACGGCATAAAACAGTGGCGGCATGTCTAAATGAAAGCTATAAATTGTATAATATTTTCGTTTGACTTTTGAGGTTATATAAATGATAAATTATGATAAACAAGAAGGTAGGTATATGGCTATTTCCGAAAAGTGAGACCACCCGCAAGATATGAGTGTAAGTGAATTTTATTATTTCAAAGATATAAGATATTATCATTGGTCAGCGGGGTCGATGACTGAATATAAATTTGACGACGAAATTCATACTGATCTGATTACCGGCAGATGTTACACAATATTACGTTGATGGAAACTTGATTAGATATTTTTTACCGTATTCAAGCGATGGCTGTCAAAATTAAAATAAATGTTTTATTGTACAACTTTCCTAATATGCGCAGGTAAAAAATAAAATGAAATGTTCTGATGGTAAAGGTAAAGCACAGCGAAAACAGTATAATAAGGAGGCATAAAGTTTACGAATTATTTATGAGCATACAAACATACAGAAAATTGTTAGTTTACGTTTTTTTTTTAAATTTACTATTTATTGCCTTAAACCTAGCCGAGATAAACAGACATTGACATTACAATTTTACGAGTAATTAAATACGACAAAACCCAAACTTTTCTCAGTTTCAATCGTACGCAAAAATCTCTTACGCAACGCCAAATATTTGCGATCATAACACTAAACTGTTATGACTTTGACACGGAATCACTGCGTCCCAGATAATAAAGGTTAGATGGACGTCAAATGGTAGTTTTATGGGTGTTCCAGATAGGTAATTAGGCCGTTGGTAAGTAACCGCGAAAAATAAACGCGGCCCGTTACGATCTTTTTATGTTTGTTTTGGCTTACGGATGGCTAAAAGAAAATTTTCTTACGGCCCTTTGATGCGTATTCGAAACACATCTTTGAAACTCGTTTAGAAATCTCGTTTTAAATAATGGAATACGATTTTATTATTAATCGGTTATAAATACGTATGAATAATTATTTTCGTCGGCAAATATTAAATTGATATTGAATTAGGCCTTGATTAAAACGAAATATTGAAACAGCTCTACATAAAATACAAACGTTCCGACTCGTTTCTCATTTATTATTACAATTTTAATTGACTTTCTTGTATAATCATATTTTATTCAAAAATATTTATTATAGAACTGTTATTATTACTTTAACAATGTCGATTCATGATCCAAGTAATCGGGTCTTAGGAAATAATATATGATTAAAATATGCGTCTTTGTCATTGTAAATTGACTCAGGAACCTTATTAAAATTGTAACATCTTACCCAGCAAACGGATGCAAGAAGTGTCATACATTAATATTTAATATTTAGTCATATCGCATTTACACTTCAAACACACACAGACACACAAAAGCCTGGATCAAAACATAAGCATTGTCCGGCAACACCAATAAAACTATCAGCGGAACCATAGCCGTAACTTAAACGCATAAACATGTGCTAATTTACAATACAAGGCCCACGACCCGGCCGCCCCCGCTCTTATTAATACCCAAGTATTGTACTAGCGACCGCCCACGGATATCCTTGCGTGAATCTCAGCAATATAAACTTGTTTGATTTAAAGTTGCTTTGTACTTTCTTTTGGCTGTGTAGTAAATAAAAGAGAAATATTCAAACTAATTAATGCATCGATCATAACTAATAAGTATACAATTTTTACAGACCGATTACTTTTCAGACAGAAACGTCTAACGAACATATTTGTAAGAGGTTGAAGTTTCGCTCGGTATTATTTTAGTTACATTTCAATATGTTCAGAATACTGTAACATCAAAATACAGATTTAAAAATTAGTTTTCTTCAAGAACATAAAACAAGAAATAAGGAAAAAGCGTTTAAAACGATACAGACAACATAACTGAATAATTTAAACAACCACAAAATGAACCACCAAGATAATTACAATCAAACATAACTGTCCCATTAGTGTAATAAAAATGCAGAATTACGCCTTTTCGTCGGCCCATAACGTGCCATAACTTTGACGAATGTGTCACATAACATATTATACAATGTATTATACATATTATATTATATCTGTGGTGTCACGTGACATATGTCAAACTAACGGTACGTTAAGCAGAATGTCATGTAGCATGAGTAAATATTTTATCGTTAAAATGAGTTCCGATTTATGAGCTTAATTGAGATCTAATGAGGGCCTGAACACATCATGTCCATTATGGCCACTGTGATTTAGAAGTACTTGGGTTGGTACTTCTTTAAGGCTTGATGTATTTCATTAATTGATATTAAGTATGTCATTTTTTGTAATGTCATGCGATAATAAATGCTCAGTCATGTGGTAAGTATATAGTTCAGAGTTATTGCTACATTTCCCTGTGGTTTTTAAAGTATACCTAATAAGCAATAAGCATGGGCTTATGTTAAGTTAGAAACATATAATTCTAGTCTCTGATTACCTATAGACCACTGCCATTATTATAATTGCCTATGTGTTTTTTCCACTATCCAACCAAATAAATTTTATTAAGAAAATAGGATAAAAATGCCACTTACAAGCGAACAACCTGTAACCACGCGGACAATCTCCAAGCGTCCTTTTATCCGTCGAAACGTCTAGAAAGACGGAAAAATTCCACTGTTTCATAACGATTACATTTCTGCCCTCTAGGTACAAACGAACAAAGAGTTTCATGAAAAAGTTCATTCCAAAATGAATGTTATACACTGTTTGACTTCGTTGGAGCGAATTCTTGATGAAAGCCACTCTGTCAGGGAATTTTTTGACGTTTGATGAAGAAAATGCCCGGGTTACAGCCATCGAGACGACCATTCCGGCTAAATTAACTTTCCCGGGGCTCGAAGCGGCGTTATGGATTCCAATGTGGAGCTTTCGTGATTTGTGCCTGACGTTTTTAACCCTTGGTGCGTTGAAATTTAATTAAAGAAATTAACTAATAGCGGGAGCATTAGTACTCCCTTCGTCAGTGGTTGTCTTGTACAATTGCGTTTTCTTATTGCTATAACTTCGAGTAAACTAGTGTAAAATTATTGCATTATTTAATGATGAGAATTGAGAAGCACGTATGTTTAATGATTGCCTACTTAATTATGAATTATGTATAGGAAACAAAACCAAACATTTAAATTATATAAAACCAGGTAACACATAAACGAGTAATCGATTTCAAATAATTACTTATCAGAATCGATATAATTTATAGTTCACGTTTAAACAATTCTCTTTAATTACAAAGGTGTAATTGTCATTAAGCACAGTCGCCTATCCTCGTTAATAGGAAATAAACGAGTGAGCTCTGGGGACTATAAAGTCGTCATAGGAACGCAATCACAAAAACAAATTGTTTTAGAACAATTCAACGTTGAGGAGATTATTCCCGGGGCGTCCTCTCGCAATTTAGACGATATTGCTAAGAAATGCTCTGGCGAATGGAACGTTTTCTCGAATGTTCTAATAAGATTTTAAATGTAATACTCTGTGTAAATTAATGTGAGTCTTTTAAACTGAATAGTCGGGTCGGGCGTTTCGCCTCAATTGGCGCAGATGTAATGATGCAAATATTATATTTGAGCCTGTTAAATAATAAGGACTACACGAATACATTTTTACTAGCCAAGCTTTGGAAAATTATTTACTACTTTTTATTTAGTATAGTAATAGCGTGTTTTTTTAAAAGTATAATACATATATGAAGCTCGATAGAGTTCAATGGGTTATGAACAATGCAAGCAGGATGAAATAATTCATCGAAAAGAGATTTATTATTTTTATGTTGACATAAAATTTACAAAGCTTTAAATTTAAATTGAATTTTATCCATTCCAAGTAAATAATATTGCACGCTGATGGGATTTACATTTTATAAAATTCCGTTAACAAAAAAAAATATATATTTTGTTATTTTTACTGAAGACCCTAGAGACGTTTTTCGTTTCGGAGGAAAATCGGTAAAGAGCAAGTTTCAGTGGGTTCCGTATTTATTTATAATGTAATTTTATGTTGACATGAATTTTACGTACCTACTTTAATCATGATGGTGATTTATAATATTTAACATATTTTATTTCAAGTATACCCAATAAACGAACGCTTACTCAAACATTTCGATTTATCAATTCCAGTATAGACGATTCTGACATAGGCATTATCAATTCAAACTTTCCTCGATTTCCATCACAACTTCATAAGGTATTCTTAGGCGCGGTACCCTTAAAGGCGGGTGAAATATTTTGAAGAAAATCGTGAAAGCCACCAAACGAGTTTAGCCCCTAAACAACTGCCCAAGGTTTTGCATCACTACATAGTATAAAACAAAGTCGCTTTCTCTGTCCCTATGTCCCTATGTCCCTATGTCCCTTTGTACGCTTAAATCTTTGAAACTACGCAACGGATTTTGATGCGGTTTTTTTTAATAGATAGAGTGATTCAAGAGGAAGGTTTATATGTATAATAACATCCAATAAATAGTGGAGAAGTACTGTTGTTTTTGAGGTTTCTAATGTGATGTCGTAAATAATTACATTTTTTCCGCTTACATTGCAAACGCAGGCTGAACCCTACGAGTTTTATCAAAATAATGTACTAAGTATTATACACATTGAAAAGGTCTATAGAAAAGTCCGTGATGGTATATGTCTATCTCTTATGGATAACCCACAATAACTTTTTTTTGTCATTTACTTTTTACGACAAATAATGGCTAATTTTCGAAGCGATTTTAACCAATACATCATTAATCCTTAACCAATTAAATACCTTGAATACATTGTTCATTTAATATAGATCTATATGGCCCTTTACACCGTATGATTTAAGTGAATATTTTCGAAGATATTACAGATTTAAAAATTGCGGGACGTAGCGTTTGCGCGGCGGTATCGGCTGGCCGCCCGGCTATATATGTATGTATTTTATACCCGTGCGAAGCCGGAGCGGGCCGCTATGTTTTTATATACAACGTTCACAGTTTTTCTGTAGTGTATTTAGTATCAGCATTGCACCCGTGCGAAGCCGGGGCGGGTCGCTAGTAATTTATATAACGAAAAGAATTACCCGCGCCTGTTTTGTTGATTTTCCGCAAAACGCTTTTATTGAGCCTGAAAGGTATTCACCTCCCTTTTCAACACATAATATATGAGCGGGAAGGCGGTAATATAATGCGGTCGGATTGAAAAGGATTTCAATTTTCAATGAACTGAGGTACGCCGTAATATCGTACCAGATTTGGTATGTTCATAATTTATTTGTCGCTTGTGAACGAAAAATTACATTTTGTCGCGAATGTTACACACGATCCGAGAACGGTTATTCAATATTCAATTAAAATTTATTAGTTTTTACTCTGGCTCTGGTAGAAAATATTTTTAAAACTTCAAAGCTGAAACGATATTGTAAGTTTGACCTACACATTTTAGTCGCAAAGTAAGCAACAATTATTGTACTAAAAAACTCATATAGCGTAGTTAACTATAAATATAGTTACTGTGAGGTCATAAAAATTATTTGCAAGAGCATCTGCCTACTACAAAACTTCCAGATGTATGCGTAAATTCACATGTATACGATGTTAAAATTTATGCGGCTTATTATTATTACAACTTGCTACTTTTGCTAATACCACGTAACAGTTTACACAATCCACACTTAGCTCTACGTGAATGGCATAAAATTTAAAACGTCTGTAACCTAAGCCCACGTTATTCTCAGAAGTACCGGCGCGAGATGAAATATTGTTAAATAGGAAAAAAATACAGCAAACTTGTAGCTCGAACGTTGCGCTTATTAGCACGCCCACGTATTTTTGATCGTTGCATGTCAAATAAAACCTTTATGGTAGTGTTGCCGTTTGCGAATATTGTTTTTTTATGCCCGTGAATTACATAAAATAAATTGGCATATTGTAATTATCGTAAAGTATAACAACTTTTACTTTTACTTTCGAGTACAATTTCCCACGATGTAAAGTTTGAGGTGTGATAATTATCAAATTTCACATTAGAATTGATGAAATTAATTCTAGTAGGTAGAGTTGGCAACAGCGCAGACAGATTTAGTTATAAATTTCAGAATATTAGCAAATAGATAATCTAATACTGCCTACACATAACCGGAGTTTTTGCGGCATTATTGCATACAAATTGATTGTTTTACTTTTTATGGGTCAGGTAATCTGACTAGAGATATTAAAATTTTAAAAAATTTTAAAGAAACAAAACATGAATTTACCTGATTTTCCATTTTTGGTGATAGTAAAAACCAATCCGAATGAGATTTTATTACCCTACCTATTTTTAGGTGATATAATGTATCCAATAACATAGTGAAGCTGAAACTATTTAAAAACTACCATAATTACTATATAAAAAAATCTGGTGCTATATAAAATGACAAGGACATTTTTTTTTTCTTGAATGTACAATTTTTGGCGGCCATACTCATGGAACTTACCTGAAACAAAAGAATTTGATTATAAGTAAAATTATATACGTCTCATACAAAATTAGACTTACACATATACAGGAGGACTTAAATACAATACCAAAGACGATTATATAGGTAAATGAGAACACACATACAAACTTAAATACAAAACATTAATAATTAAATCATTCCAACCAGGCGACGTTAGCATTAAGTTTCAGAAGTCGAACAATATTGTACAATCTAATGTAATCTAATTAACTTTACCCACATATTGACATTTCAAGTTAGTACTTACTTATTAATTAAATTTAATTAACGAGCTGTTTTAAATTAATCTAAATATCCATTTAGTTGAGTGTCAATATGGATTAGGAGCGTATCTTTTGCCTGAGGCCCTTTCAGTTGCGTTTAATAAAATATTAAATTTTAATAGATTAATTTCATTGGCGTGCTTATCAGTTAGATAGTGGTTTCGATCGCATGCCTGATGCCGCAATTCGACGTAGACGAGGATATAAAATAATACATTAGTAATCATTTATAATGCCACGCCATTTATAATGCGAAACGCTTCTGAAAGAGTTTTAATTGTAGGGCAAACGTTAAACGAAGAATTTGACTAACAACAACAATTTTAAATTCATTATCCACATATCACAACATAAACTTGACCTATATAATTATAGAGAACAATTTGCATAATACGGCTTAAAATCGTTGCATTGAACTTGACAGAAGTCTGGTGGAATAAGAATATTCAAAGTAAAAACTTTAGAATAATTGTGTGTCAAGGCATTATCAAACATCAAGCCAAGAAATCCATCAGTCTCCTACCAATCGTACCAAATCAACATCACTTCGTTATTCCTCCAAATTTCCTCAAAAATCCAGCTACCACATAACCAATAATTAATCACATCAAGCTATTCAAAGCTCGTTTATTTGTCTATATCAAAGCGACGTGGACTAATGCTGGACCTATAATTACCGTCCCACGCGTAAAAAGCTCGGTTTCACAATCGGTACACCGCCTACCCGAGAACAAGTGAAGTATTTACTCGAAAACATACTTTTAGATTTAACAGCTGGATTTGCATTGAGCCGATAAGTTCTGGACGATTAGGGCTGGCGGTGATGAGAGCATTTGAACTTTACATAATGATAGATGGACGCACTAAAACAAGTGGTATATATCCACGTCAGGTGGCCATTATTTAGTTAAAGTTCCTGTGTACGTTTATTTCGAAATTAAATACATACGATATTTATTATTTACTGTACATTCGCTTTAGGCTTTTCAATATTGTATCAATGTTAGAGGTGTTAAATTCATAATATGTAAAGGTAAAAATTATGGACCAAAATTCTTATATATCTACTGGAATATTCGTGATTCATTCTTTTAATGCACATGATGATAATTTTTTGCAATTCATTAAGACATAATATTATGTTATCCATACATCCTATGAGTTAAGGACCAATATTCTTGTAGTATCCCAGAATACTCCTGATTTTTATTTATTTATGCTATATCAAACATTTACAACATAATATGCATGTTGTATGAAGTATCTGTGATACATTCCTATGAGGCCTTAAAAAAATAATCTCCCATCATCTCACGAGTAGCAGCCCTAGCTATAATGAGTGCCGGCGCCTATAGATCACGGTAGATGGCGCCAGTGAGACGCTCTTGCGCAAGCGCTGCACGCAACCGATCCTAGATCGATGTAATTAAAATTTTTCGCAAAACCATGCAAAAACTACTGAAGTGCAATCGTTGCTATGATATTTTATAATATTTTTCTATAGGAAGTACTTAATGTGTTTTCCTCGACATGTGTCACCTGATTTTTAACGGCATACTTTTATAACAAATCAATTTATGTAATTCATAAATACATACTTAATAATTCAAAATATCAATCTAAAGGACGTTGCTTATCAAATTGCTTATAAAATCATTAAAATTCATTGCAAGTATAGACTAATAACTAGAAATTGCAAATTGAGTGTTTTCTAACTTCACATTCCAGAGCAAAGTATTAATGTATACCTATATTTGAATACAGTTAGTGAGCAAATGTTACAAAAGGCACACGATTTATAGGTGAATATAAGTGATTGTCAATAATAATATTGTACGGTCATTAAATGCGTTCAGGACAGCCTCAGGACAGGGTTGCGACAGGTTGATTTTCACCGCGGCGTGTCTGTTTTGCGCTTGATATTCGACTGACGAACGATAGGCGGTAGGCACTTATCGACTTATCGTTTATGTGCGCCTGGTACATTTTGTAATGTGGGAATTTAATTTATTTCATTTTTAGTAGGTTTTTGCGTGAAAAGGGAGCAGGGTTAAAATCTGTTTTATATTCAGATAAATTTCACATTTGATTACTCAATTCATGTTTTGTTCTCATAATAAAATCTGCTGAGATTTTATACATTTTTAAAGGATTGCATTTACTTTAAAATTATATGTTAGATAAAAAGCTCTATCTCTCTGTAATTTTTCAATATCGAAGTTCAAGAAATCAATAGCTGCGTTTAATTTCGATTTAATATACGAGTCTTTGTTCAAGTCCTTACCTACATTTATAACAGTTTCTATAACAGTGCGTAAAGGACGATAAATACACGTCTTACATCAAACTGGATAAATAAATTGCATAGATAAGCTTATCTTCAGAATTGACACACTCGATGACCGGCCCGCCACTTGAGCGTCGTATACACATAAATTTTGCATTATTTATGTGTTATGAACCTATCGGTTGTTTAGTTTGTGTTATGTAAGGCTGATATATGAGAGAAGTTTGATTTTCTTACTTCATTACGGGTCTACAGAATTTAATATAGAACATCTAGTATTAGTATAGATATTTACTCGAAGAGAGACAATCACAATTTTTTTGTTACCAATGAATTGCATCTGTACCTATGCAACCGGGGCTTTCAGACTCATTCGGGTCATTTCACTCAATAAAAACATTCCATATTAATATGATATATCCCATTTTGATATCAATATAATACTAAATGATAATTATATGTCTTGGAAGTTGGAAGCCCAGGTGTTTACCGCAAAGCCCTTATTACCTTAGAGTTAGTCTTTATGACACTGATACTGCCATCTCACTGCGATACGGAGGAACATAATATCTTCTATTTATTAGGACTTATACGATATGTTTCTATTTAGTTTATTTTGTAGAAGATTAGTGGAAATATATGTGAAGTTTTAAGTATAGTGCGCGATATTTTTCAACATCTTTAAGGTAATTTAAAGGACACAAAACTCAGTTCTTTTAGAAGCTTTAGCATTAAAGGAAAACCTGTATTTCTCTGCAAGTAAAATATCTAATTTCCGTCTCTAGAGGAATGAAATCAGCAGTAAAGTTGACTCTCTGTAAGCACGCAATTCAAATAAATTGTATGGTTATGCTGGTGTTACGTAAGTGAGAAGCCCATTACGATAGTATAAAACTACTATAATGTGCTTTAAACATATTCTAAGAGATATAAACTGGTCCCTGGTTCTATGAAAAATAAAGCATGCAACGCTAATTTGTTTGTACAGTTGACTGTTGAGGGACATTGCGCTCAGCATATCTACAATCATAATTTTACATGAGATTAGAGTGTGTAATCTTAAAAATTACAACCTAGGTTATACAACTTTGTCCTTTGAGACTATTTAATTATTTACTTGAAGCTTCTTTGCGTGTAAACACCTATAATAAGACCTCTTTACATAGTGTTTTCTTAGTCCTCTTCCTACCTACTGATTCTTGTCAACAAATTATAATTAGACTTACCATTTAAGAAACGCATTTGTCGCACCGATAGCGTATACAACCTATGTGGCACAGAATTTAAAGCCAAAATGTGTAGCAATAGCAATCTTATCACGATGCTATTGGGTGCTAATTTGCACGCACACGTCTGCACATAAAACCAGATCCTTTGCTCTTTTCCGTACCTGATATGATCTGAGCACCGCCTATTGTTCAGTCCCATATGGAGTCGAGTGCAATTGCCAATGAAATAGCCTGCATGTGAGTGGCCGTAAAGCTGCTCTCTCGATGCGTTGAAATACTTAATTGCTCGTAAACTGCAGAATGCGACGCCATCTTCTCGACGAATTTGACGAAACCAGTTCTTTCAAAAGTTGATTCTATTTTCATATTAGATTACGGTCCTTCGTCTTGAATTACATGGAGCTTTGACATGAAGTAGGTAAGATACAAACAGAAAGTATAAATTTTTCTTCAAATAAACTATATTGTACTGTCTCTACAATTTCTTTTATTAATGAAAAAGTATTTTCCACAAAATCTGTTAAAACATGACCTATTTCCTTTTCCATCTTATTAGCAACTCCTGTTCTTGCTATAGGCTCCTGCCTATAGCAACTAAAAAACAAAAACTGACACCTACATAGCATTCATTTTCAAATTCGGTATGTGAATTAATTCGTAATCTATGTTCAACAGTTAGCACGCGCTACCGTAGGCGGAAGCCATGACCCGTCCGAGTATTCGTTAATAACTGTCATATTGATAGTTTATGTAACCATTATCTATTCAAGGTTACAGTCAGTAGTCAGTCTGATGCCAATAAACTTATCTATCTTATAAGCTAGACATGACTGTTGTGCGAATGCAATTTTTATTGAGTTTATGTTATATGTTGATTGTAATTATTAAAGTTTTTTAAGGAAATATATTTTTTAATATATCAGATCAGAGAATGAACCCTGATGCTTATAAAAATGGAATCAAAATGGAAGTAAAACTTTTCAGCTTTTCTATAAATTTCCAAAGATTTCTTTAAAAAACAACTCCTGAAACTTAAACTTCAAAATACGAACAGAACTACGCTCCACATTACCAATCTCTACTATTTACCTAACCCTATTTCTTCAAGTCTAAACGATACTTGACCATCGGAATGCAGCCCAGCTTGGCGCCGGTTCGATCCCGTGGGTGTAAGTGAAGGGATCTGCGGAAAAGCGTTCACCTGCCACCGCCCTGCTAAGGACAACCAGAGATTAATGGCTGAACTTTGCACTGAGTGACGTCATGCATAATTATACCCTTTGGATATTAGATAAGTAATTAGAATCCTAGTACAATCACTTGATATAGATCGGAACCCGGTAACTTTTAAAATGATACGATTGTGTATTTAAGTTATATTACTTCAGACATTTGTGTACTAAATAAAGTACAATATTAAATTTAAGTTTAATAAAGACACAAATAATGTATGAAGCACACAGTGTTCGAAATTAATCATCATTGTTAAGAACAAGTCCATTTCAAGTTTCATCAACGTAATTTCGCTAATAATGGCATACCATGTAAAACCTTGCAAACGCCATAAACGCAGTAAAAATTCCATGTTTTTCCCTAACTAACACCTACGCTAAATATAGTAATATAGAGCGCTACACAAAAACCGAAGATTAAATATCGGCTCGGCTCATAAATATATTTGTACATAGTCCCGCGCCTATTTCAGCGACCATTAACACATGCTATGAATTATTTATATACATCGCATAAACGTGTCATTCGGCATATGTTATTATGTACTTATTTGCAAACATAGCATACGATCGTAACTAGGCGTATGATACTTTGGGGTTTAATTTATTTGTGGCGAACTTTAATGAGTTTTGTAGGTAATTGAGTTATTGTTGGTAAACTTGTCAGTTAAATAGGTCACGTTGGGGCATGACTAACCTATAACAATATAGGTTATTGTGTGATGAGTAGTTTGATCTGATATACATGAAAATTAAGGCCATGCATAAACGAAGGAAACATACTTTGCGATATGCTTTAATGTAATTATTTTTCAATGTGATTTTTTTGCCTGTTTTTGTGCTCGTACTTCTTGTTCGATTAAACCTATAACAAAGATTATTTTGATCAATTTATTTGCACTACACTTAACAAGGAAATATTTCTGTTTAAATATCATCGATACCCAATCATAAAAAAACACATATCAAGTAACAAGTACATCACTTATACGCAATCGTTTTCGCTTCACTTGAACAAAACGAATGACAACCTTTTTTTTTTTTTTTTTTATAGTGGGGAAATCTTCCAAAGATACCCACGGCCCCCGGGGAAGGAGCCGTGGGTTATGTCGGATTCTTACCGACTAAAACCCCACTGTGTTCCGTCGAGCCGCTTTAATGATGGGGCCGCGGGTATTTGTTAGAATTCTTCCGCGATCCCCTCGGCGGCAGCCCATCTCCAGGCCAGGCGCAAGCCAAGAACAGGAAAGGTGGTTTGCCTGCTCTTCCCTCCCGTTGGCGGCATGAGCGGAACACGTCTCAAGTCGCCTCACCGCACCGGACGATGGATTACATTCCCCGTTCCACCGCCCGGCAACGAATGACAACCTATGACGACGCAATGATACATTTGATCACGCTAATAACACTCATAGGAACTTATATATTATTTATCAAGCAACGGTTCATATAATATATTTGACGTCGTAATTATATGGACGCTATTGAATAATGCATAACGCTGCATCTGAGATGCTGTGATCTTATTCGTACCGTAGATGGTGAGTAGATAAAAATCTATAGATAGCTTTTTATGATCCACCGTGATTAGTTCCTCTTTGATCTTTTAGTTCACTGACATACCAATTCAATCTTGGTTTTTCTACTTGATACAAATGGTTGAAATCTTACTGATTACACATAGCTACATGAAAGTATGTATCATCGATGGGAAAAATATAGCATTGTGTAAATAATTTTCATTCATTTTCATTTATACATGCAAACATTTTATATGTACAAAAGCTCGTTGTATGTAAGAAGAGCTACGGGATGAAGCTAGTACCGAATTAAGCTATTCAAAGAAAATATAATATGTAAAATGTATTTCCAGTATTAATATTAGTAAGGTAAGTACTTACAACAAACTATTCATCATGAGATACCTTTACAGGCATTTGTATGGCAAAAGCTCGACACTAGTTCGAAAGCTTTTTGTTTTTTTGAACTATTCAATATCGTAATGGTTTTTAAGAATGAAAATAACAAGAATGAAAACATAATAGGTTCATAGAGGTCGCATAGTCACATAATAAATTAGTTAATTATGCACATTAGAAATAAGTATGTGAGTGTAGTATGTGATTGCATGTTTAACATAAATTAAAAACAATTATGAATCAACGAGTTAAACATGCATGTACTCAAATGATCTGTTAAAGTTATAATCCTCTGTAGATTAGTGATACGAAGGGTATTTGATATTACGTAATAAGCAGTGTGTAACTAATAACAAAGGAATAAATTACTAAAGTATGCGACAGTTAGTGCCTTTTCACACTACCCGGCTGCCGGATAGCCGGCGCCGGATACCCGGTGGTGAAGTGTATGGGCATGGTACATAGCTTTCACATGTA
>CAJQZM010036296.1:53808-105116 GCA_907164665.1 Colias nastes
ACGCAACTAGCTTTCAGACGCGCCGGCCGGTGAGTCGCCCAGGTACAATCTGCGAGAGAAAACTGAAAAACCTGTCTTCATGTGCTCGTAGATCTGGGAATAATGTATAGAATGCACCTAATGCTTCTCTTTTCATATTAATTGGATGAACCCAATAATTTCTTGATTTTTCTTTCCGGCACAGATAATTTCGTCTTCGATATAAAAGCCACATTGCAATTATTTGTTCACGGTCCATCTTTGAAACTATAGAACGAGACTGTACTCTTGTCGGCTCTCTAGCCGATACTGCCGGCATCAACCGGGACATGTGAAAGCTTATTTGACACCGGGTATCCGGCGCCGGCTACCCGGCAACCGGTACGTGTGAAAATGCACTTATGTCACGAGTAAAGTTCATATTCATGATCTTTCATCGGTTGAGAAGGATTTTTGTGATTATGTGATTTATGTTCAAAGAGGTAGAATTTAAATAAAGGTTAGAAATGTTTAGTTTATTTACGTTTTATTTCCTAGGTTTTGTGTTTCAATTCTTATGCTTAATTATAATTATCGAAAAGTATAGTTGTTTACTTTTATTAAACCATTTTTTATCATATTATGTAGACACCGACTTCGTTTTTATTAAATTGATGTTTTATTATGTGCTGTAGAAGCTTAGTGAAATAATAATTTACAATACAGTAAAAACATCGAGCTTTACAACAGTCAAACATCCTCACAAGAAATCTAAAGATTTCTAACCGTCACAGACTAAATAGCTACCAGATACCCAATAGCGATTAAACGTTCTCTAGTTTATTATTAAAAAGGTTTTCTATCACGTGGGAACATAACAATGTCGTAACTACGTTTTGTATACAAGACTAAGCTTAGAGCCGTTTAATTGTTATGGGACTGTAATTAACTAGAGTATGGGTATGAAAGCATCTCACATTCATACGACACATGCCGTTATATTATCATTTGATGGAACATATTGGAACTATAGTTTAATCCCTTTCAGAACTTTAAGGTATATTGACTCAGGATGTAGGGAAGAAGGTTGTAGAACTTAGAGACTGTAAAATAATTGTTTTTGGTGGTAAATTTTTGTAAAAAATTAAACTCAATATGAATAGATAAATTATTTTACAAAAAAGAAAACAATGTTGTTGATAGAAACTAGATTTCAATCGAGTTCCAAAACAGGCACAATATGTATCATTATCGCTAACAACACTTCCTATAAATGGTAGGGTAGTTGCATAAAACGAAAATACTTTCTCTCATTCTGAAAATCTTTCATTTCCGTATTCCTAATTCGCTATAGTTTACAACTTGTGTCCTATGTTTTATTCATCTAGAAACCTCTGAGCGGCCGAAGCGGTATGTCGCCGTCTGACTGCGCGTGTGACAGACAAACACACATAATTGCCATGTACGCTTGCAGGAATAGCGATGTTACCATACTGGGATGTGGAAAGCTATGGCTTTCTTGAGATCGTTTTTACTATTGCATTCCTATTATGGAAAATAAGGGTTTGGTTGAGCGAATGGCTTCATTTCTGAAGCCCAGAGTCGGAGTTAGTTGAAACTTCATTAACTTAAATGAGGAATTGCATGTTTACATCACAGTTCGCTATATAACAGCAATTTAACAATATATTTTCACTTTATTGATTGTCTCAAATAATTGATTGGTATAAAACCTTCCTTGAAAACAAAATATAATATAAATGTTGCCTATTAAAATGGCTCTACTATACCTTCCATTACTCCTACAATCTAAGTATTTTGTACTAGTTTTAGTACAAACACTCAAATCCGCCGTCACGCGTGAGACCTCCGACAAAACGTCTTACAGAACTAGGAAGTTAAGCTAGACACACACGGCGCGGGTGACACTAAACTGACAGCTGCGACAGTTTGTGGAAGCCTTAAGTCCATTTCGGACCACCCACGTGTAACGGAACTAATGACCATGCGAGTTTGCGACGGTGTCGTGGACATGGCTTTCGCGCCCAAATATGAAATGTAGGTGGATGTCGTCATTGTTATTGTAAACTAATAAAAATGATATCTTTGCCATGAAAAATTAATACCGCAAATAATAGCTTAAATATGTGTAGCATTAAAAGCTACATAAGAGAAATTATTTTGACTTCGATAACTTATTAACAAAGTGAATAAAGTTTTAAAAATCTAACTATTCAGATACAAGTAACCATACGTATATGGCATGGTCGTGGTTAAATTCATTCATACCTTTATAAAAACAATATTAAAAATCCATTATTTATGTAGGGATTCATACAAGGATGTGACATGAATTTATAAGAACGTAACATCATCGTGAGTATGATGTAATCGATCGAATCATACTGTTCAATGTTTGTATTTAGTATTTACCATCTGTAATTATTTTTCACATTGCCAAGATTCTATTTTTAAATATCTGTTTACATTTATAAAACCCTGAGAAACAGATAAAACATTTATTTATCAGTTTGTAATGTAATATCCCCATTTGTATGCTAAGAAAAATTTCGATCACTACAACAATTTCTAAGTATTTTTATCAGACTAAAGTAGTGAAATGGAATCACACAGTTATTGAAAATCAAAACAAAGTTAACATCGTGATCAGAACACCGTCGGTATCACCGGTCCATCTATACTCTATGAGTCTATTTGCATAGCATTTACATAATCCAGTCGTGTGTATGCCTGCCACCGCGTTACGTTGCATCGCGAAATTATCCATATTCCTATAAAATAATGTATTATCTGTGGTGCCGGTTATGACATCTATATTTTTTATCGTCTATGGTTCTCTGTGTGTCTATGGTTACCTATCGATTTTGGCGCCTTACCTACACGCCTTCTGAATTCTATTTTTATTGTCTGTGGTTCTTCGAGTGTCTATGGTTGACGATTTTGGCGCGTAATACGCATTCTAAATTCTATACACGCTACACTACATTTGATATTGACTTCTATGTTTTGTCAAACTTTCTCACGTAGTTGATCTAGAGATATAATAATCTTAAACCTTTTGCAACTAAACTTATTCATCTAAAGGTAAATAAATATTTTTTATTAACTGAATGGCGCTAACATGTAGCACCCGTTTCGCTTGCTAATGAACGCCATGATAACGCGCAATGCAATAAGAAATATTTACATGTGAGCTAATCATTCCGGTTAACGTTATAAAACCACTTACCAGCACTTACATAACAATCGTAAAATATCAATTTAATATTCCCGTTGTCAGCATCGATGAGGGCTATATAAAGGAGATAGTTGATTTCAATCCAATCAATATTAAAATTTAAAATGAATCTGCAGATATATCTGTAATTATAGAGCTGAACAGTTTGTTTGCTTGAACGCGCTAATCTCAGGGACCACGGGTCCGATTAGAAAAATTATTTCACAGTGTTAGATAGTCTATATAGTATATATTATAAAATATATCATCAAGCTAAGACCAATAGGAGCGTAGCAATGAGGGTAAAATCACGGGAAATAGCTAGTTAATCATTTATAAGGACGATGTAACAGTTATTATCTTTTTATCATCGATAAATTAGTAGTCCCTTAATTGAATTGTAAGCGTGAAATACTGTTAATGTTATAATTATGCCGTCATCGGCTGATCAAAGCAAGTTCTTGACCATATAGAGTTACAGATTGCAGTATTTAACTCGTTTAGTTTTTATCACCTTCGATCATTAAATGAGTGAAGATGCAGGTGTCGTATCATTTAGGTAATATAAGAATAAATTTAACATTAGCAATGCATTGTAAAATACCATTTTAATTGCAGAATAAAACTGTTTTATGAAACTTAACTAATTCTAGAGACAAAATTCTTTCTTTAGAGACATCTGATGTAAACAATAGCATTTTGCTCCAATTCGATAGATATTTGATGACTTTATAGTATTTAAAAACCTGTTGATATATTTACTACTTACATCACAGCAGGACCCTTCATAAAGCCAGTATACACCGCTGGATATCAGATAATACAGATATAAATTATAATAAAACTTTAAAACTTATGAAGTACTTACAGCAACTTGTTAAACTATTGTTTTGTTATTACACTAAGTTTCTATCTCTACATTTACTGAACTACCACACGATTTAATAAGTTGAATATCTATCTTTATCTAAGGGCCGATTACCGATTCAATCCTCAGTTAAAAATTATTCTTCGAATATCGTATTGTACGAATCATTTCAAAAATGTGTGGCTTAACCGTATTTTGGCAGTATAAGGTGACATTTTTAAATTGTTGTGTAATACTTTACTGAACGGATAAGTTTTAACCAAGGATTGAAAACTCTGCCCTTAGTAAAACTACTTAATAGAGACTTCTAATTTAATTTCAATTTCCATTTACGTACACTAACAAAAGCTTCCTATTCTAAAACTATTTAAGTCCTCTTATAGCGTATTTTTTAATATTCACACTGTGAAACATAATCCGCAATGATATATTGCAGAGCGTAGGCGGGTTCGAACGGGTTCCATGTTTTTTTTACACTTTTGCGTGCTTTTGCTAATAACCAGGTATGTGGACGCATCCGTTGCAAGTTACATATGGGCAAGGTCAACGTTTGTATGTAGGAACTGTGTATAGTGTAATTAACGTAGATTAGGATTCAGTTAAAGACACGTCGTATGTCAGTATGTATATGTACAGTTAAAGAAAAGCTGATCAGGCGAAATTGTTTTGATAATTAAAACACTCTTTATATGAAGCCGATAGTAAATGTTTATTTAAATAACTTCTAAGATTCAGTTTGCGATAAACATATTAAGAACGTACTAAGAATACAATCAAACGTTAATAAAATAACATATTGAATTCATGCAAGACAAAAAATCAATATACAAGTTTTAAATCATAATAAAAAGAGGACCTATGTCAAAATGTATATAATAAGTCCTAATATTTTTTACAACCATACGGTTACCAGGAATACTGATCATATCAAAACAAAAAATATAAAATTATCATACCGATGATGTTATATCAAAAAGGTATTGCAAATGTATAAGAAACAAAATGATCGGGTTGCATTTTTGTTGCAGGTCCATTAACACTAATTGACTTTGTTTGACTTCTTGATTCATAATAAATATTTTTAGAACTAGTCATACAAGAACCAGAAGAACAGAAAAAAAACATACTTTATATTCAGTTTCAAATATGTTACCAAATTTAATTGAAAATCGTTTATTGTTATTGCCTAACATACCAACTCTACGTTAATACATAAAATAAGGAGTATTTCTTTCTCAATACTATTTTTTATATTCTTTCGATATAACTGCGTGACTTCACTCTACCGCGTTAACCACATGCCATTAATATCGTTAGAAATTCCTACTAGTCATAGAAAACACCATTCACGATTACTTAATTAGGCGAATAACAATAAATATTATTCATAAGGATCGTAAAATTATAAAAACTGTGCGACGCAGCGGGGAAGCGGATGTTACTGTTAGACGAATAAAAGGAAATGGTTTCTTTCCTATTAATGTTTTTATTTTATGTTATTCTTAAAAGCTTTCTATTTAGTATTATTGTCTTTTATAACGATTTTGATCATTCTTTTTTTATATGAAATCTAGTTCATTTAGTTGTTTAGTTTTACCTAGTACCGTAAATACCTTTCAGTTGGTCCCTATTAAAATTTATCCAGATTTGTCGATTTCATGCGGCTTGGTTTTTTGCGAAGCACTTATTTATATTATCTGCAAAAAACAGTACATATAAATATGAATTTTTCATTGTTTATCACTTGGATAAAGTGTTTTAATTTCTCATTTCTCAACACTAATGAAACACGTGCAGAAAATTCTGTCGTCATATTAAAATTAAGACGGATTCAGTCTAGACCAGCCTCATTGAGAGATTTAAATCATTCCAAGGAAGATAAAGTTCAGTGCTATCTGTTATCAAGTACCACTTGAATAGTTCTTATGAAACGACGCTTATCTTCAGGGTTTATGATCTGTAGTGTTATCTCGATGGATTTAGGATCCGTTTGCTTTGGCTCTCTTTAACACTGCCGCTTGGTAGCGTTGGTACATAATAATGATGGTATTAACGCTATTTCTTTTGAGACAAACGTATGGATGAAGTCGTATTGAAATAAAAAAAAAAAAAACAAAAATATAAGTAGGTACGTTCAGTGAAGTTCAAAGATACCAGGAACAAAAGCTATACCGTCAAGAGAGGAAAATGCGATTTCCTTACATCCATATATTGGTCGGTTAAACATGAAATATTTCACAAACTTACTCAAATCTACTTCAGTTTTGACGGCAATAAGGGTATATAGAAAAAAATATATATTTGTTTTATTAACACACGAATGCACAAAATATAATAAAAGAAGCTACGTGTACATGAATAAAAAGAGAATCATCATCACAGTGGTATAATTATTTACTCACAAATTACAGATAGCATATAGCAATATATAATTATAGTACAAATAAAACGAGCTTTAGTACTTCTCAGAAGTCCAGGTATCAAGAAATATGCTTTATATTTTAGCAAAACAAATTTCTTAACTTGCGTACTAAATTCTTTGGCAAAGATAAATACGATTATTTGTTAAATAATCGCATTTCTGTCTTCACGTACATGCAATAATATATAATAAGTAATAACAATATAGTTACTGCTTATTATGTTGCAAATAAATTGCAAAATGTAAGATCGACACGTGTTGGCCAGAAATACTTGAGCCATTCTCTTTCATACAAATTGCGAGCAACTATTTCTCTCACTTACTTGTACTAGTTATGTTTTTGAGTATAATTAGAAATATTTAATTACTCATATGATAAGACATTGTTGTAACGGTTTTGAACAATATTTTCAACATAACTGACCGTGACCGAGAGATGAGTTAGAATTTTGTTAAAATGTACAATGCATTAGAATTCTCTGGTTGGTAGAGTTTCATTAAAATACAAATTAGTTTAGGAATTAAATAAATACAACATTTATATCATTAAATACTTGTATTATTTTCCTATAACGTTAGAATTATAATTATTAGATAAAGATTTGTAGATTGCACAGTTTAAATAAAAACATAGCAACTTAGGTATCTGTGGTATAGTAATATAATCTGTGATACAAACAACAGAGCGTCGATAATAATCGCGTCGTTTTTGAAATTTTAAAAATAAGGAATACACTTATTTTTAATCATATTAAATCGATGAAACATACATACTTTCCCTTACAACAGCATTCCAAAAGCAAATATATCAGAATTACTGAACTTTTAAGGGCACGATCGCTTTTTACGATCATGCATTATTTTCATATCTTATCACAATATTCTGAGAACACTTGGCAGGTTGTAAAATGTACCGATATGTGGAGTGCATATTGCTTTGTATGTTATGTTATTTTATTTATTTTTATATTAATTATTTTAATAACTTTATTTGAACATAGATGTCGTGTAGATTTTCTCCATGATAATATACCTGCTTAATAATATGGTTTTTAGTGTGCAAAAACATGGATTACATATTACTTTACTAAATGCAATTATAAAATTTGAAATAAAAGTTTTTACTTGTTTTCTAGGCTTTTAACCTTAACAAACTTGCGCATTTAACTACTCGTATAAGAGGATGCTAGTTATTAAAGTATTAAGGGTTGCTATTAATAAAATTATTGCTTTAATTTTATAAATAGCAACCCTGCAATGGCTAATCTAATATGGATCATCAAATACCGGAATTTCATTATTACCATAACAATTTTATGATGCACACTTATCTTCCAACTGGTTATTAAAATTTTATTTGATTCACTAGGTATTTTAATAAGTTCCCATTAATATACAAAGAATTAGGTATATAGTCTCATTATTTCTTACAATACTTTTAGAATTTTAGAGAAAATATTACAGAATTTCAAATTGAAAAGCGTTATCAAATCTACGCCTCTCTAAAAAGCTTGCCAGTGAGAGAAATTATTTATAATCTATACTATATATATTTTAAAAATTACATTAAGATCATAAGTTAATTTGACATTTCCATTTTAAATCCGTTTTATAATAGGCCAAGCCAGCGGGAACCGTTTTGTTGGATCGTGTAGGTGTTACATATATCGTGTTTACGATTTTTTTATCGCGTTAACGATATTTTTAGACATGGGTGATGATATTTCTAAATAATTTCATATTAAACGGATATGGGAATTTTTTGTACCGACTGCTTTAAATGTATTGGATCTCAATAAAGAGAGAAAGTAGCCGTGTTAACGTTATGTTTATGTGGGTTTCTTTAATACGAATTGTAATGGTATATGAAATTTGAGATACGATTAATATTTTCTGATAACTTTTATATTCATTCATTTTCTTTGCGTGTAAACTTAAAATGAAATATAGAAAATATAAATCTATACTAATATTATAAAGCTGAAGTTTGTTTGTTTGTTTGTTTGAACGCGCTAATCTCAGGAACTACTGGTCCGATTTGAAAAATTCTTTCGGTGTTAGATAACCCATTTTTCGAGAAAGGCTATAGGCTATATAATATATCATCACGCTAAGACCAACAGGAGTGGAGCACTGCGGGTAAAACCACAGGGCACAGCTAGTAACCAATAAGAAGATAAAGACTGATCGCAAGTTTAATGTGGCAGGTAAAGGAGCTTTTCATGATCTGCTAACAATAGTGAATGTCCTTTAGAGATATATTTATGTACAAAATATAGTTGAATGACGTTTACTACCTACTTACTACTGGGATAGTAAAACTTCAATAAAGGACTAGTATTACTTACACAATATACAACGTCCTGTACAAATTCAGTTCTCCACTCCACAAGGTCTCAATCACAAAATGGACTCATACATACACGTCATTTACAATTTTATAGACAAGTTAAATACGGATTAGCATACCAATGTTTGTGAATACCCTCCTACACTTTCCTGAAACTGTTCCGAAATCACGTGGGCGAAGGAAACTATGTTTTCTTGAACTATATTTGAAATTTGTTTGTTATTGCAATCATAGAAGCATTGTGTACGCATTTGATGGCTTCTGAACCAATGATATTGTACAAACTAGTTTTGAACGTGATTTAGTATTAAATATGTGGTGTAAGATTTGTTTTATTGCGAATTTAGTGTTTCTTAGAATTGAATAAGATTGATATCATGTCTGCAGTATTACTTATAGTAGGGGAGCCCAAGAGGGGATTTTGGGATTTACTCGAGCGCGTCAGATTACTATAAGGGACGGTACCTTAGCTATTCATTAGTACCTCTAGTCAATATGAGCAGTTATGGTTGGTGGGTGCGCTCAGGGGCCCCGCTGGAAAATTTGAATAATCCATAATTCCCTAAGGTTGAGCTCGAATCGTCAGATTAGCGAAATGGGGACTTCTTATATTGTAACTAACCCCCCCATATATTAATCTGACGCGCTCGAATAACATTACTTTAATTTTTTACCCTTTCTTCATAGCGATTAAATCGCCACTTAAATCGTCAGATTAACGTATACTTTTTTTCAGTGACGTCCTGGAGCATGCAAAATATCAATATCTAACGCGCTTGAGTATTTCCAAGCCAATTTTTTTCTTTTTTAAATTAAAAAAAATCAAAAAACCCTTCCCCACCGCTAAAAGTGAAAACATTATAGGACCTTTTTTTCTCGCTATGGTCTAATCTACCAATTCTAATAGGTTCCCGTGACGCTCGAGTAAATCCACATTTAGCATCCTGGGCTCCCCTACTATTACATAACATATACAATATCAGTACCCATAGATTCTGTAACTTGGTCTTAATAATATTTATAAATTAACGACTGATAACAGTTATTCATGTAATATGTGTAGCTATGTAAACACAAGAAAATATCATTGATACATTTTACCATAATTTTATGTCTTACACCATATCGCCTTTGAATTTATACACTGACTAGATTTCCGCCCGCGGCTTCGCCCGCAAAGGAAAACCCGCATAGTTCCCGTTCCCGTGGGATTTCCGGGATAAAACCTATCCTAGGTGTTAATCCAAGTTACCTTCTATATGTGTGATAAATTTAATTTTAACCGGTTCAGTAGTATTTGCGTGAAAGAGTAACAAACACACACACATCCTCACAAACTTTCGCATTTATACACTGAGAGAAAAAATTTCGGCGTAATTAATAACAATGTTATTAAATGGCGTTATTATCAAATTTTATCAATTCCTATGTATTTTTAATGAAAACTACAAAAAACTTAATTTCAAGTACAGTTTATTAATTTCGTAATATAATACCAATATACGGGTTTTATTAAATGTCGAAATTAATATTCTTTACTTGGGATTGTAGGATTTTACATGTATTAATAAATATTCCTTGAATTTGTAGGTACTGTACTAATATCAAGAGGTACAGATTAGTTATGATTATAAAAGAGTTTTACTAAAATGACCGATTACAAAAAACTATAATATCTAATATGGCATTTCTTATTTCTATAATTTGTGGACTTGTAATTAGAACTAGTTTTATTTTTCCCTCAAGAAGTAAACTATTATTTGTCATTACAGTTATGGCTATTAGTGTTTATACATACCTTTTATTGGAATTAGTAAAGTTTACTAGTAACAAGATACATGCCTACTTTGATCTGCCGGCGGCCGGAGCGGCCGGGACGTTGCTGCTCAATTGCTCATTTGCTTAGCGTCAGTGAGCGCACGTGTGTTTAACAAACAAGTGAAAATAATTTGTGCAGTGCAAAAACAATTGAATGACTCGAATAAAAGAATACTCATGGATTAATTAACCAGTGATTTCCTTAAGAGGTGGACCCCCCACCTGCAGGAGTACGTAACCCAATTTCGTGGTAAGTACCTACCTAATCAAACTACATAAGTAGATAGTTAGAAGCTAGATAGTTTTATTTATTATTTGCACCCCAGAACACAGTACCAAACTATTCTTTATCTGAACAGTCGATGTATTAATGTTCATAATATTACCTTATTCATACTTAAAGTAATTTGGTATATTGCGTTGTCTAGATGGAAGAGTGGATTCTGGAACACTCAGAATTTTAACCAACGATTAGGTAAATAAGTCAGTTGATCAGTAAACTAAAACCGTTCTACTATTTCATACTAAATGTGGGAGTGTTTAATGTAAAATTTTCGGATATTTCACGTACTATTTTAAAAAAAGTTATTATTCATGCCATTTTACTCATTAGGTTAAGTACTTTCGATATCAATTTAAAGATTTTTGATGCAATCGCCTGTGCACACTTAACGATTACACCCTGTAGATATGATTTACACTTATGGTCTTCTTTTAGTTATCATTCAAATCAGTGTTATTATTTTAGGTTCTGAAAACTTTGAAGTCGTCGATTGATGGTAGAGCAGTAGCGTAGTCGTGGAATTATCGAGAGGGCCCGTTCACATTCCTTGACAAGAACATCATCTTCGTCATCGAATTCTGATGTAGCTCCTTAATACGATTGCCAGCAGCATCAGCAGGTAATGTATATTTTAATGAAAAGCGAGTTTGTTTACTTTTACGGGTATTGCTGTTTTCAATTTAAATGATAAATGATTCCTTTCAGAATCCGACGAAGAATTAAGGGAGAAAGTCGCATGGCTGCGGAATTCCTTAGAGCCGTAGCACCTAGTGGAAGAGAAGTGGGTGGCCACAGCGTCATTGAGACTGAATACAAACTACTTGGCTGGTGGCAGTGTTGTTGCCTAAAAACTAAAAAACTAAAAATTCAGCATCGGTTGGGCAAGTTGTTTGTTATCATGAATACTATCCCCAGGATTTTTTAGTTTATTAAACTTAAAATTATGTTGTCAATGATTATTTTTTGGTTAATTAGAATAAAGTTATTTCAGGAAAATATCAAATTTTATTTATTATGTCCACCTATCTGCAAATGAAGATTTCGAACAATTTTTCACTATTACTTATCTGAACAATTTTAAAAAAACAATAAAGTTTTGAATTAGGTACATTAGTTATTAGAGCTTCGTATAATAAGAAGAAAGTTGATCGAAATCATCAATTTGTAAAAGTAATTAGTAACGTTACTATACTTATACCGCTAAATTTAAATACCCAAAAAAACTTTTGGAGGAGAATCTGCACATGAATATGAACAAATTTAATTATAGCACCGACTCTAAAAGCACAAATGTTAAGTAAAAAACATGATTGTTTTTCGCGCTTTTTGGAGTCGGTCCTATAATTAAATTTGTTCATATTCATGTGCAGATTCTCCTCCAAAAGTTTTTTTGGGTATTTAAATTTAGCGGTATAAGTATAGCAACGTTTCTAATTACTATTAAACAGAATACTAGAAATTATATCACACCTCAATGAATTTCAATAAAATATATTAATCACAAGTCAAAATTTTAATAGGGCCTATAAAAAAATACTGGTTATAACATCACTGCTTTATTATTTCTACACATTAAATTGTGAATCCTAGTCACAAGATTCTTAAGACAAGTAACAAGAGTTGTAAAACCCAAGAAAAAAAGTACTAAGAATAAAAAATATATTACGTGTAACCAATATTTATGTTATTGGCCTTAATAAAAACATATTAACAGAAAGTATGTTGGATTACTTGCACTTAAAAAACTTTACTCGTTATTAGTAAACAGGCATTTTTATTCCAACTAAACTTGGATTTTTGGCGTCAGTAAATGCAATAAGTAAAACTCGTTTGTAGCCGTTAGAGAACTTTAATTGTCCTAGATTTATATGAATTTTATTAGTTATTAATATTTTTTAATGAATTTTTTTCTCAGTGTAATATTAAGTAGGATAGGATATACTTACAAACCAAAATACAATATATTTCAAAACTCATTTAAATACTACATTACTAAAATATATACAAATACTTCATAAACAGTCGGTTATCAACCAATGGCGGAGTAATTGCGCGCTTAAACTAACACAATGGTGGATAAATGTTCTAATTGTCGAAATAAATTAACCGAAATGGGCTTGCAGAGTCGCGGACATAACCGTGATAGATAACTTTAGTGATTTAGTGCTGTGTGGGTTACTTTTCATCTTTGCCGCAAGTTTTAATTATGTAGAGTTCAGTTGTGACTGATAAACTAATGAGTAATGATCGATCCGACCGACTTTACCCTATTTGATAAATTCTTTCATCAATTGAAAATTTAAATATTTCTGACTTGTATATACGGCATTTTCTTTGTTTTTATTCGGTTTAACTAGAATGTAACCGAAATGAGTGAATCTTAAACAGTGGCAAACATACCCATTAGTAAATAACCTATATATGTATGGAAAATAATATCGGGTAAAGGTCATTCTCAATGATAGTATCGCGCACTTATTCCTCCAATATTACCGCGCTTTGTTGCGAGTGCTCGACGAAATAATTGTGTTGAGTTAAGAACATTAAACACAAATACAATAGTAAAGTCAAGAGCGCTGTCTAATTGTTGTAGCACAATGAATGTTACTCGGGAGCTCTGGTTTGAGTGTACAATTTGAACTTGGCTATCAAATATACAAACTTCATATTGTTTGTAGGTAAATGAATAAACTTATTAACGTGTTCTTCGTGTATGAAGTGAGGTTGTGATATTTGTATTGTGTTTATTATAGCATAAGACAAAGTATTGTACTGTTTACATTGTTAACAGGATTATAAAATATGAAAAGTAACGACTTGCATTCAAAATGCTGTTGATGTACAATGTAATCTTTTTATTATTATAATAAATGTTTGTATCAATTTAATTATAGTTAAGTCGATTTTCGTACACCTTATTAATACTTAGGTAATGGTTCTTTTAATCGATTAAAGAAATGTGATTTGTTTTGCTGGGCATAGAAAATCGGCCACTGTTGTTAAATTAGTCAATGTCAGTTAGGCTTGTTAGCAAAAATCAAATCGATCAAATAGCTAACTAGAAATAATTTTACAATCCTGTCGTCGTAAATTATCAATATTGTCGAAAGATTTAGAGTAAAAGTCAAATTTAATCTCTCATACATTTTATATGTTTAACTTATACATATAATAATAAGAAAGTAGACTATTGTTCAATAGCTTCGAACACATTTGCATGTATTGTAAATTGATATATTGTATCCATAGAAATCTAAATAACAAGGCAATAGAAGTCGTAAGCGCGCGTGACATTGTCGCCGCTCAGGTGGTTACCATGCCACAAGTCTGTTCGTCGCTTGGTGGTCGCTTGTTCAGTTGTTCCTGACACGTGCGTGAGTAAACATGGTGTGTTACAGCATTTCCCAGTGCGGAAATTCTTCCATAAATTGTAATTATACTAATAAAGGAATAAAATTTCACCGGTAAGTATTTTTGTTTATAAATATTGCCGTTTTTCCTTAAAATTATAGAATATTTACAAGTATTACGAGTGTCACCATAGTAATCGAAATAACAATGAATGACACAGTCGACCATTCTTATTATCACGTTTAACACAAATTTCAACCTTATTTCTATGAGTTTATGTTCAAAGTTAAATCTATTGAAAATTGACAACCTCTGTTGTAGAAAAGCCGAATTTTTTCGTATTGGAGCAAAAATAAACAAAACGTCTCATATACTTAGGGATGTTATTCTAAAATAAACCGTAAATTCGTGCGTTAGGATACATATTAAAAAGCTTAATTTAATATTTAAGTTAGTTTTCACTAAAATCAAGCTGTCCAATAAAAGGCATAGTTTACTTGTGTGTACTGTTTAGCTATCGGTTTAAATGTGTTGATTTTGGCGACAGCGGTTTTCATACGAATTATGACATTATAGCACTTCTATGTGTCTTGTTATTTAGATTTCTATGATTGTATCATATTAAGTTCATGAACCGTATCCTAAAAGAAGGCACATTATTCGTACATTGCATTCACACTACCCAAACTTTCAACCGAACATATTTCCAAGATGACGCATCAACTTCACAGTTTTCCTTAATACTTTTTATTGACTATTGAGTCATTGAAATCTTCTGAGAATTAGGCAAAACCTAGTCAAATACAGCCAGTTCCAACTATAGAAAATATAAATGTAAATTGCGTTGTATTCAAAACCTGCATAACAAGTGAAAAGTCCTACACGTTAAAGTCGAACAATACTACACTCAACTAGGTAAATAAGCCACTGCCAATTTAGTTAGCATTCAAAGAAAATTCTGTCTATTCGACACAGCAATCGATTAGGTAATTGTATTCATCTCGATTCTCGATACAGTGGTACACGAGAGCGCGGCCGATTCAAAGCCGGCTAACACCAATAATTCTCGCAAACGTCTAAATCTGAATTGCAATGTCAATGCTCGATGTTAAATACGAGCATTGAAAAGAGATATAAGCTTTTCGTTTAGCCGTGCGGATAATTAATTCGTTTTCGATTCAAATCGATTTGTGTTCCGATTCTCGATTGGTACAATTTTTTATCTGTGCGCCTCGATGTCAATGACAGAAGTTTTATAATTGGGAATTTAAATTCTTATAGCGACAAAACAAACTCTAAACGACATTTTTATTTTACGATAAAAATTAAACTGTAATTAATACACTATAGTTTTCTAGTGGTCACAGATAATCAAATATTATATTTGTTTAAATATATTTTAACACGTCAGATGGAAGAGTATAAATATTATTATTTATGAACCAATCTTAACATTAACGATGTCATTTTTCATTCTCTAGAATAATTAATGATGTGTCGAAGCACAAGTATTTTAAACGGCAAATAATAATATTATGTGAACCGTTAGGAACCCAATTACCTTTTACTCTTTCTTTTTAATTGACAGATTCCATTTTCAAATATGTATAACAATAACAATAGCCATTTGCAAATTCTATGTTCAAAATTAACAATAACAAAATGGCGGATCGTTTAAAATGACTGCGTTTTTTTCTTATTCTCTATAATGGATGTAAGTTTTCCGGTCTAGATTGATAATCGGCCATTGATCGGCACTAGAATGGCTTCGTTAAATGAATGAAACGCAAAAATGCCGCCATTTAATTTGCATTTTTGAGCAAATCAATTAACCGGTTGATGTCTCTCCATTTTTCTGTAATTAAATATAACATTCAACCGACACCGTTAATTGAAGTTTTTAATCTTTGTTCTAGATGTTTTATTCTTTTCTTTTATCGAATATTATGTTTAAAGCCATTGTTTTTATAATTAGGAGAGAGTATTTTGGCGCTGTAAAAAATATATTTTATTAATATCTGCATAATTTTATGCATTACAAGATTTATCGTAGGAAAGTCCTAAACAGTAAAAACGTTAATAATTAATAAACCTATTTAACGTTTTATAGCCTTGGACCTGCTTATTATGTGATAAACGTATGCTGTATAATAATCACAGTAATATAAAACTTTACGATGGGAAATCAGCCTACAACTATCTTCAGTATGATAACAAAAATATTCTATACATTTTAGTTTTTTTTCCTTTAAAAGATACACGAAAAACCAGTCTAAAATTATCGGCAAACAAATAATTGTATAATTAAATACAAGCATGATACTGCCGGAGCATTTAGTAATTGTTTTTACGGCGAAGAATATTTCTGGACAATTAAAATTTCGAGGCTCACAAGGTCGATGGAGCGGTTGCGTAACATTTTTCGTCTGTTAAAATGAATCGCGATAGAATATGTTTGTTGAAGACGTGGTTATATTAAAATTTGTAGTTTTATTGAAATTAGGTAAATGTTTTTTTCTATACGATACATTTTGTGAATTGAATACCTATATACCACAAGCACGTGGGATAACATGAATTGAATATAGGTATATTTTTATAAAAAAGTGTGTTTAGTTTAAAATGGATTGGTTATGGATTTTAATCCGTGTCAGCAGGTTTTGTGTACACTATTTCAGAAAAAAAGAAAACGTCATGAAAGTTTTCTCTACCTTTTCCTTCAAACCATATTCATCACCTTATTTCACAAGAACATTTTCTACACACTCATGGTCATTGGTCAGGTAGCATTTTAGTGCTCTCTCCGACCATATTGTCCGCGTTTTTCTTCCACCTCACATGGCAATACGCATGCAAAAACGAGCAAGTCCATTTCTAAGAAGACCCCAAGCCGGTTCCACAAGCATCGGTTCTTTAAAAGGCAGTACCATATCTGTGCACCACGACCGCGCAGAATCGTCATTTTAAAATGTCGATAGTCAATGACCGGTGTCTAATATGGAAATATTGCATTTATGATGGTCATGTGTAACGTATAGAAACACTCTTGTTATATGTATTTTTAATATAAATCAAATAAATATTAGCATGGTACACATGCACATAGCAGTTCACACAATTCAAGAAAAAAGGTGGACACTCCATTTTTTTATAATTCCTGCAATTAAATTTTGTATTTATCTATCCAAATTTCAATTATTACTATTATGATGTGCTCCATTATTGAATACGTTTATTTTCTTTCTATTTCCTTTCATTCCTTGCATTAATCATATTGTAGGTTCCTTCGGGCTTCGTTCAACATACGGAGAGCTTACAAGGATAAACCTATAATACGATCGATTTCGCTCGTCTCGCTTCAGGATTATTTTACGCTCTTTTAAGCGACTGAGCATTTTTTAAACTCCCTAAAATTGATTAAAACTTATTAAAGTAAGGTATTAAACGATATTAATACCCCATAATATATGTGCACCATTTTTGGATGCTTATTTCAAAAAGGTTATCTGAAAATCTGAAGCCGAAAATATGTCCTTCACCATGAAAACGAGATATGGCAACGTATCCGTCATGTTCTTTGGCACGAATGCAGACACCGTTATGTACTCAACTTGTAATTCAATCCAATCCTTATGGCATAGGAAATAGAGATCACTTTGTTGTGTATGAAATGTTTATGCAGACAAATTAGCCATGCAGCCGTGTTGGGGAATCGGTAATGGCAATGATCTCACAGCCTTCGCGTGAATTTATATCAGTCATTTTTAACTTATGCTGTGAAATTTTTAATGATTCCGCTAAATTGGCGGTTTTTACAGTGTTTTGTTTTTTGACGCTTATTCTTTGGAACTTATTGTGTTGTGTGGAACAATCAATCGTCCATACTAAACATATTTATAATATTTAGTGTTGTTAATAAAATTATATTTATTTCTAATGCAGGAAGTATTTACTATGAGAAGATCAAGGTATGCACAAAAACCAGTTACATTACTAGGATAGAACAAAAACATGCCATTCACAACTCATATATTTTTCAATGATGTAAGCAAGCATCGACCTTGGTGCAACTCAGCTAGTTTCAACAGACCTCTACGTGACTTTAAGACCTATAAATTGTAAGTAAATTGGCATAGAGCTTGCAAGAGCACGGTTCAACATATTATACTGGTGATTATAAAAGATGTTTCACGTCATGGTCAGGTCCGGTCAAAGCGATAATATGTCAGCACAATTTACTTCAATTAGATATGACGCGAGTGGACCGCAGCGAATGGACTCGCGGGGAAGACGGGCGAAATTTGTTCTTGTTACTGAAATGTTGTGTTGTGGTTGAATTTAAATTAGCTATTAAATGGTGAACGTGTGGCAGACGTATTTAATTTTACATGACATACTGATGTCTTTTAAGTCTAGACTTCAGTAAGAAAAGGTCAAATTACGTAAGTAATGGTAGTAAAATTGAGTGATAATTAGATACGCGTAAGTATTAATATAATTTTCTACATATATTATAAGTACTCACGCACACGTCGAATCTTATCGATAATTTTACCGATGATGTCGACTTTCAAAACTTACCTGAAACAAAAAAGTTAAATGGTCAGTTATCAATATTATAATTAATGTTATATTTCAATGGTTTATATTTTTTTCATTGAATTTCACTTTCATCAGCGATATAAAGAGAATAAGCAACAACTTAAACAGTTCCTAGAGACAGCAAATAATAAGTCGGAGAAAAGGAATAGAGATGAACAAACAAATACATAATATATCAATTGATTATTAAAAAAAACTAAACGAAGCATATTATGCTATTGATATTGAACACTACAGTATTTATCACTAGTCTCAAAAGCTACTGCCAACCAGTATATCTGATACTTAATGAGACACATTGTGAGCAATGTTTATTTAGTTTCCAAGTTCCAACTGAAACACGCATCAAGTTACCATAAGAACATTGCCTAGCTAATTCTTTCAATGTAGCAAACAATCATTAAACAATACCTTTCCCTATTTATACTGTATATGTAATGGGACGATCCCATTATCCAGACTAAAATGCAAACCTAAAATGCGTAGCTTTGTTTGGAATACAATGATCGCTAAGCCGACGCCGTGATGTCGGCAGATAGCCGGTTTGAGAACCCATGTATTCCCTCTAATATATCCTGAGTATAGAGACCTAGTTGTGCCTAGAGGATCTTGTACTGAAGTAATTATAAAGAAAGTTGTGTCTCTCCTATGAACTTCTACTTTGGTAGGCAAAGACATACTCTTCTTCTCTAACCAAGCAGTTAGAAGAAGAGTATGTCAACAATGTATGTATTGAGCCAAAAATGTATTCAGCCTTCAATAAATACATTAAATTATTATGATTTCGACATCTTTTCCGGCATTTCTTTACCAAATATAATATGGAGACATTTATTTGATTCCATTGAATTACTGAATACTCAATAGCAAATACTACATCTAAATTTTCAAAGACAAGAAGATTTATCAAAGTTCTCTAACTTTTTATTTAATCAGAGATAAAATCACCAGACTGTAGCGATCAAAATCGCTTACGACTAAAAAATATTCACCCGAAAAGTGGAGGCTTAATAGCGTAGAGCAATCTACAATATTCCTACTTCACTTTGTTTTATTTCACTGACAGGATTTATTTGCAAACGATCAACTACATAACCATAGCCCATCATATGCTACACTTTCTCTTACATTGCTCTATTTTCTCTATAACCCTATTTCCTTTATACATTGCGCCTCAATTTCGCTCTCAAGCTGCATCTTACGCAACAGTTGCATTAATTCTAATACCGGACAATCTGCAATCGAGTGTCGCACCGCCAAAGCACAAATTTCGTCACTTGAAGGAAGTATCGCCGTACATTTTAACGCCGACTCCACGAATGTTTGGCCCACACAGAATGGAATGTCATCCAACCTACGCCAATGTTCCAAACATCAATCTTGAGACTATTGTCATTGTGATACCGGGACTTGTATAGAACCTGCCTCGCTGTGTTTATGACCGCCGCGGCCGATACAATGTTTTATTTGTGTCATATAAATTTCGAATGCTTTGATATTTGGTACGTGTTTTTTACGCACGTGTTAAGATATTAATGTTGGAATTGTTTATGACAGCTTGGAAAGTTTTTCTGGATATAAATTACATATGTGACCACATCATACGTATGTATTTTTAAATTTGTATACTTACATATTTAGTGATCTTAAATATGTTTAAAAAATACTAGGAAATTATTTAAAACAGTAACATTTTTATAACAAGATATCAAAGTTTTTACAGTCTAGGTATATTAGAATAATAGAATTATAGAGAAATTTCATCGACTTTTACAGCACTCGTACTTGGCAACATTCAAAATTATGAAAAGGTAATATTTTATAAGTAAGTACACGTCTGCCCAGTGCCAAAGCATACGTCAAAGATAGAAAAGCGGCGTTCTAGCGGAAATAATTCCTGAACTTTATTATTTTACGGTTTCTAAAATTTACTTTGACACTTCAGCCGACGCGACGCCATGTTTTCGCTAGTATGTGGTTTCATTTGACATCTGTCATTTATTGTTTACAAGTCCTTCTTTTAAATTTTAATCCCATCAAAAACATCCTGTAAAAAACCCAAGTCTCGCAGCTCAGTCTTTCTACCGTCAAAAGTTGTGAGATCCATGTAATACCAAGTCGGTTAATCTATTTAGTGTCTACTTGAAGGACCTTCTGTCTTAAGTTATTACATAAGTTATTATCATGCCAATATTAAAAATATTTAACGTTTTAAACAAATAGATCGACTTGGACATCGCTTGATTTGATTATTAGTACTTATGTATCACACTACACAGCACGACGGGCCAGCGACCAACAGGAACGAGAGTTTCAATCGCGTGAGGCGCGAGAGACTAAAGAATCTAATATAATATTGTAATATTCATTTTGTTTTCATGCGATGTCCAAGTCGATCTATTTGTTTAAAACGTTAAATATTTTTAATATTGGCATGATAATAACTTATGTAATAACTTAAGACAGAAGGTCCTTCAAGTAGACACTAAATAGATTAACCGACTTGGTATTACATGGATCTCACAACTTTTGACGGTAGAAAGACTGAGCTGCGAGACTTGGGTTTTTTACAGGATGTTTTTGATGGGATCTCACTTCTTTTTGTAGAGCCTTTCTTTTTGATACCATCTACTTCTAACGAATTTTGTTAAAGGTCTTATGATATTTTCTTATTTTTATATGTAGTCTTCCTCTTTTTCTTTTCCGGTACTACTTCTTGAGCTTCAGCCACAGTTTTTCTCAAAGCCCACTCCCTGTCTCTATGGGCTTTTCTCGGAGGCTTTGATGTCTCAATTTTTGACAAGTCTGGACGGTAAATACTTCTTAAGACTCAGTATTCCCATACATAGAGAATGACAAAGAATGAAATAGACACGAACCATCACCAGGTATACGGACAATCCGGTGTGGGCATGGATGGTCATTCACATACAGTATTTCCGAATCCATTGCGACTACTAGTACTGGTAGATATGCAAGATGTAAGAATACAATTAATACTTAAACGTAACTTATTGGTCTCGTTATTTCGACCGACACTATTAAGTAATAATTATATTTGAAGACTAAGGTATTTATGTAAGTTCCTTAAAATTAACCAAACAACATCCCAATCGTAAGCAAATAATATCAGTAAACTAATGAGCAAGCCTTTTAGTCGTAAATGTAATTTATCAATCGAAATTATAAATGAAAATCGCAAACTTATAGGTTAGGTTTCGAGGCACATCCGAACAGCATGAGGGCGCTCGCACGTATGCGTGCGGCTGCCGCTCGCTCGAAGGCATTCACATTTCATTGTTCTGTCATTTTGGCGTATATTTTGCTTGTCAGTCATAGAGTAAAATAAATTGGAAAATCCAAAAGTGCACGCCTCATAATCTCATCCTTTTTTTTTTTGTTTATTTAATAACAATTAAACCACATCGAATCAGACCCTGAAAAATGAAAGGGTTCTATTCCTGAGCATACTCAAGCGTAAGAGAAAAAAAAAGACTCGATTAGTAAAGTATTTCGGTCGCTATCGTGTTAACAAGAAAATCCTCCGCACATACAGACACACGGACGTCCAAGACAGAACTTTTTTAAACTGTTTTTTAACTAGTTTAAATAACAAAAATGACATCAAAAATATCATGAATGTTAAAAATAGTGTTTTTTCTTAATATGTGTGTGTATGTATTATCTTACAAGTGCAATGTATGATACATAAAGACATTTTAAGTTTGAAAAATCAGATGTTTTGCGCGAAGTGACAGTAGTACCCACCTCAACGCTTCGCTTATGAGGCGTGCAATAGAGGCCAGTCTGTCTGTAAGGAGGCTAGTCGCGCCAACAATTTATATATAACAGATTTAAATTATAATATATTGTTTTATTAGATTTTCGTACTTCAAGACATGTCCAATCATGTGTTTTTCATTACGTCGACCATTTTACAAGTAATAATGTTGTTCAGTTTCATGGGCTAAACACACCCTTACCCACCCTATACCCCCTCCCTTGCCTCATATGGTAGGTACCTATCTACACCTATTAAATTTATAACCACCACCAACCACCAACTGCATAAATAACTTTGTAATCCCATATATTTATATGGGATTACAAAGTTATTGATGCAGTTGGTGTATTTGGAAAACTGGACCGAAATTACAAAATATTTAAGTTTTCCCATGATTAAGACACTAAACTCTATATGTATTCCAAATATGAAGCTTCTAAGTCTGCTAGAAGTGCCTTGGACTTTTGATGATCGGTGAGTCAGTGAGTGACAAAATTTAGAAACTTTAACAAGTTGTCATTCTTAAACTACTGGTTCAAATTGACTGAAATTTTAAATATTCCGTGTTTATACAATGCCGGATTAGTTACTGAAGATTCAGGTTTCTTGCTTTATCCACAACCGAATTATAGGGGGTCGAAAAAGGCCCGAATTGCTTCGAGAAAAGGATGGTACGGCCGTGCCGCTTTTTTTTTGCTCGACTTGGCGGGGGCACTGCCGTGCCCCCAGATATTTTTTTGAAGATTGATTTCATAAACGATTTGATCTTGTTTTTTACCGTACCGATAGGAAAGATTAAAATTTGGAAACCTGTAAATTTTCAATTACCTACAATCTGTAAAATTAATGTACCTATTAGTAAATTTCTTTGGAACACTAGCACATGCGTATCGTAAAAACCGACTATTTTATTGTAGCAACGAAAATAAGTATTTATAGTTACTCGTAAAATAAAAACGGTGTAAATTATACCTATTGTACTCCTGTCCATTTTATATTTACGGCCCTTGGCTGTTCTGGCGTGATATAATACATGTGGTAGATATAGCTGTACATTGTATTTTATTTGTATATGAAAATTATAGATTTCGAAGAAGAACGAGACATTTTCATAATAATTATTCTTCACCTGAGGATTCCAAAAATTTTACGCAACAAAAGTTGTTCGTAATTAAAAATTTAAACTCTTTCAAGTAATGTTGCAAATAGACATTGAATCTACTAGGCGTATTTCAAAACATTAATACGAATAACTTAAACCAATCTAACAGAATTTACGTAATTATCTAACGGTCTTAAGTTTGTTTACGGAACCATAGACAAGAATTTCTCCCAAATAAAGAGCGCCATTAACGCTACCACAGATTAAATTATCATCTGTCAAACAAATAAGCTGCCATTCACAGATTACTGTCAACTTCATTAAGAGACAGTACGTCGTTACAGCGGTTATGAAGTATGTTATTACATAAAAAGTCGTCAATTATAAAACCTCGGTGGACAATTATCGACGATGGTTGGTCATCGGCTATGCACTATGATTAATGTGCCATTTCGAAGCAATGTACGTGGCTACCTTAAGCGGGAAGTATTTTAATGAAATAAATTTTCTTATACAACATATTAAACCTGTTGATCGTAAATTGTTGTACATCCCACGAAAGCTTGGGAATTATTCGATGTTGTATGTAATTATGTACTTTATTTCCTTTGATACTTTTTAACGATATTAATAATTCATATTTCGAATTATTTAAACTTTTATAAGTCTGTGAAATGTGGACGATTAATATCACAGATAAAATTAAACATGTTTTGATTGAAAAGAAGAACTTTTTTTTAATCAGCCTTTGACATAAAAAACTTTCTCAGCGATTGTTTAAACTTTAATTTCTTTGCTGCAGCTAATCATATTTTACGTGTTCAGTATAACCACAAATTAGTAATTGACTTTAAAATATATTACGTGATGCATTCGACCTAGTCAAAGACCTTAGAACCTTTGAACTTTGTATGAATTATGTGGAAAATGTATATTTACAAGTTACAAAATGAAAGTGTTAACAATGCTTCGGTGACAGTATCAAAAAAATTAATGTAAAGAAAGTTAAAAAAAATAAATAATTCAGAAGTAGATTGGTTTGTCAAGCTATTTTACTCATAAAACCGCCGCCAACTTATGTTTTCTCTACATAAGAACCATCCTCGTACTTCAAGGAATATAATAAAAAAAGAATTATCGAAATCGGTCCACCCGTTCACACGTGATGCCGTGACAACGCGAAACGGGTTTCATTTTTATATATATAGATAGACTAGCCGCGCTTTGCGGTTTCACCCGCGTGGCTCCGCTCCTGTTGGTCTTAGCGTGATGATATATTATAGCCTATAGCCTTCCTCGATAAATGGTCTATCTAACACCGAAATAATTTTTCAAATCGGATCAGTAGTTCCTGAGATTAGCGCGTTCAAACAAACAATCAAACTCTTCAGCTTTATAATATTAAGTACCTATAGATTAAAATTTTGCAATTTTTACAGCCAACATAATATATTACTGTAATATTACCCTTAACGTTAAAATGTATTCAAACATTTTCTACAATTTTCTAGAACCCTGCGTAACACGCAATCAACGTTTTAAAATCAAGTTTAAAATCATTACATTACAATTTATGGCAATTCCTGCTGACTTTCCTGAAATTATCTTTAAATTAAACTATTAATTATACTAAAATAATCATTGCTATTCGATAATTAATCGCCATTCAGGTGCTGCAATTACGATTTGAAAGCAAACTAGGAATAAATTAAAATTTAATTGTTTAACAATAAATGGAACCCGCTTAATGTATTTATTAGAGGCTATAAAAATTGATCGTGAAATGGGTGTATTTAGACCTTCATGATATTAATTGTAATTAAATTGCGGGATGCGACATGTTTCAAATCACTTTTGTAATGTGTAATTAGTATACATATAGTGCATATGTATATGCTAATAATTAATATGTTATATTTAATAAAGTAGAGTCAGTCACATTACAGTTCACAGGCTAAGTATAAATAAATTTAGTGCGTAATATTTCCCATCTATTAGATTTGGTGAACGGATTGTGCATCCTATATCTATAGATTGTTGATTATAAGAAGAAAAGGACATAGTGAACCTGGACTCCTTGGATATAGGAAAATCTGTGATAGAATATTCTTATGGACGTTTAACTTAACAAATTATAACAAGTCAGAGTTAGTACTATTATCTCATTTTAAATCAAATGATTACCTGCAATATTATATTATGCAAATAAACTTTGAAGTTTAATCGGTTTTTCTTTTCTTCGATTAGACAAAAAGAATTGAAAATAATTTTCACAGTAATGGGTAAGTCCCGATTTAGTACAGAATATTTTCATCTGTTTTTATGTGTATATGTTTCTAGACCAACTATCGATATTAACTGAAAACTAGGAAGTTATTAAATCAGACGTCGCCGCAGTTTATGTACTATTTTATATTATTATGAATAATAAGTCTGAATACCATAACGGGAGTGACCTTCATATAACAAAGGAAGTGAAAGTATCCTTTTGAAGTTAAATTGATTTATATAGAAAATACATAATTGGATTGGTATTTTTTGTCTGCTTGTATTTTTTACAACATGAAATACTTAAGTTTAATGCGTTTATATGTATTACACTTTTTACCGAACTTGTTAAAGGATACGGAGGTTCTCAATTCGTAGAAATTATTATTTTTTTTTTTGTAATACATACAATAAAACACTATTTATCATCCCTTTTATGTTACTTCTATTTCCATCCAATTCCAATTGATCGAATAAAAAATTATGTTCCAAAGGGATAAAATTAATTAACTATAAGAACATTTATTTATATTTAAATGTGCACTTGTATTTAATATGAAAAATAATAACATTCACTTCTATTTTAATTAAAAACCTTACAAAAATTTTCCTATAAATTCCTTTCAAAGTACCAGGCTCACATAACAACGTAGCATCTTGTCTACAATCCGTCTACACAGCTGCAGCAGTATCACGCGATATCCGCATACAAGTTCAACGCCCGGCCTTCGCCAAACGTTCGTGAAATATTCGATACGCATACCTTTAGTTTTTCACCAATCATATCTATAGATTGGTCACAATTCGCAGTTCATGTATGACGAATTGCTCGATAGAATCACGAACTACAAAGCGCTGTATAAACTATATTGTGTCTATGGTTTTTGTGTAGTAATTCAATTAGGCGGATCTTTATCGCGACACGGCCGCGGATTTTCCGGTAAATTGTTGTTTTTTGCGAATTGTGAATACCCACGCTAATAGACTTATGTTCAGGATCGATAAGAACTAAAATGTAGTTAGGTAATTTGTAGGAGATAGAGCCTTTGTCCATCTTTGAACATTGTGAAATATTTGTCTTTATAACTAATTGAACACATATACAACATTAGATTTTTAATTAAACAGTACTTATTATTAAACTATTAAATGAAGTATAAAACGGGTAAATCGCTCGTAAAAGTGTTACAAACTTCTTATTACAAACATCGATGTTATCACCACTTCTGTAACTATTAATGAAAATCGATTTTCAATTTACCGATTCGTATCAGCGCCGATAATTCGATACTGCAATCACAGCTTTAAACTTTTAGCCGGTAAATGTATGCACTTAGATTAGATTTTGCAGACAAATAACTTATGTTTAAACTGTAAATATACGAGATTTTTGTAAATATTAATGTTGGATATAAAGAAATTATTTCAAATTTATAATTTGATGATGACATAAACTGGAAAAATTTTACGATAGATTTTTATGAAAGACTAGCGGTCCGCCCCGGCTTCGCCCGTGGTACCTACATGTTTACGTTTTTTTCAAAAGAACCATCCTCGTACTTCAAGGAATAGATTCCGCAGCGCATGCGATGACAGAATTTTTATTAAGGAATTATTTACACCTTGGGTTACATTATTGCATTTTTGGTAAGGATCTCTAATTTTTTTTTGAAAATGCAATATAGCCTATGTTGCTCATAAAGATGCAGCTTTCTAATGGTGAAAGAATTTTTGAAATCGGTCCAGTAGTTTATGCGTGAAAACCATACATACATACATACATAATTACAAACCTTTCCTCTTTATAATATTAGTATAGATAATAAAGGAAAGATTTCCGTAAAAACATATTTCATCGAGTTCTTTCAACTTCAAAGTGTGTTAACCGCTCAATAAACTCAATATCACAACAAAATCGTTGTGCTTTAGCATCATCTCACGAAAGTACCTTTAACAACCCATCCACCCGGATTCTACCCGGATTATACCACTTTCGTGTTCGTAAAACTTAAATTTCGCACATTCACAAACATTGTTATCACTTTTAACATAAATAACTATATTTGTGTCAATAAAAAGTGTCACATAAAGTAAAATATTTTGTGAATGAAATCGCAATAAAGCCATATACACGGTGATCACGAGTGGGCGTTTATAGTTCTGCAACAATACATTTCTCGTATTGTTTGAACCGATGTAACTTGATCCTCTATAAAAATTTCATTGTATGCACACCACAGCAAAAACTCCATTCAGCGGAGATCTTTGAGGTATGGAGGATTCGATTACTCGGCGTGGGAGCGATATTCAATATAATCATTATTGACATATGTAGGTCAAATATGCGTCAAATTTGGACTGAGATGTGTTTCTACGTAAGTGAGAAATAATATGACATTGGTGAAGAAATTTGTTCATTTGTCCATATTATACACTATTGTTCATGTTATACATTTTACCTTTAAAAGCAATACGTTTTATACGAGTTTAAATGCATCGATATGAATTATGAATGCAAAGGACCGAGAGGAGTACCTTGCGGAACACCGTAATACAATTATTATCTATGAATGAAGCATTTCAGCTTGGATCTTTATTATCTAAGACAATAATATAATATTAACCTATAAAACAATTTAAAATCTTGATTGGGAAATCTCCTTTATATTCGCGAGCCAGATTTGCATAAAATAAGCGATTTTCCAGCGACGAAAGCACAAAAGACTCCGAAATTCTCATTTTAATATTTTTCTTGAATTTCCTAAATAATGGGGAGATCATTGTCACGAATATTTAATTAGCATAATGCCGTCGTCCTTGTTTTGTAAGAAAACTTTTTTTTAACATAATATAAAGATCACTTTAGCATTATATTGTTTTACGGGGATTTAATTAAAAATTTTGTAGGGTTCCATTTTTACAAGTGTCATTAGCTAAAAATAATCTACATAATCCTCATAAAAATACAGGTTTCAGGCAATTAGACTAATTGAAGGAACGCCTTGTATTTGTTTGCTGCTCGAAAAACCCACACCTAAAAACAAGTAAAGATTGTTTATCTAACGGCTACAAAGTTCTTTATTACCTCAACATATTTGCAAATACTGCTTTAGTATTTTCTAGTGTTTGATTTTAATTTCTAAAAGTACTGCTTTGCTATTTTTACCTTATAAAGGTCAAATAAATACAAGTAAAGTAATAGAAGTAAAAAGTGAAGTAAGTAATTATTCAATATATAATTTACCAATTACTTAGCATCGGGTGCAATAAGAGTAATTAAATAACCAGACACTTACGTATTATACTTGAATGAAGAGATTTCTTAAATCCCTTAGAAAATAAAAGAAATATTTCAATTTTTATTTCAGGCACGTCGCACATTTACACCGGCCTGTTTATTTTGAGGCTATCTTCAGTTAAAGCAAACCTCACACCGTCCCTTCTGAATTGAATGAAAATTATGGAATTCTTTGATTATCCTCCTTCTAATACTCCTTGAGGATAATTCTTATTCAAATCTTTTGCTTAGATTTATTGTCGCGGTATTTCCTTGAGTAATCAACTAGGGACTGTGTTGTTATCTAAATTGAAATCCGCTTTTTGTATTTATTAACCCGTAATGCGTACTGACTATGGTACTTACTGACCGAATTTGGGCTTGCATTGTATGGGAACAATCAAATTTTTTTATTTTATTTTATTTTTATTAAGAATTTCCAACAAAGAAAACATAATTTAAAAACTCTTAATACTAAAATTGCTTATCGTATAATAACAATATATGTTTCTTTACTTATAGGAAATTACAACAATCGTATATTTAAACGGATAACAATATCATGTTAGTTTAATGAAAAAATGAAAAAAAATGAATTACAATTTCTGATGCAGGAATGTTTGCAATTATACACCAAAAAAAAGTTAAATAATAATTTAAATGCTGCATCCAAAGTAGATCCAAAACAAATTTGCAATAATATCGTTTTTACTAATATTGCTTATTAAAAAACTAATGCTGACTACTATTATTATTATTACATATTTACACTTTATTTATTGTGCTGACATGTTTCATTGAAATGATTATTAAGAATACGCTTGAATACCGCAAGTGAATTGTGAAATATATCAATTTCACGCGACTTTGCTGCAACAACGTTGTACTCATGGGTAAGTCTAACTATTGGGGAATGCTTCCCTAAGTTTGTTCGAAATGGAGGAGTTCTGAGTATAGCGCAGGGATATCGAGGGATCCTGTCAAATCTACATATATAGTCAATTAGCGAAGGAATTGAAAGCGATAGTTATTCAAATACAGTCGTGTTTGAGCTATTAAGGCGAATGTTTGGAATGATCACGGTTTAACGACTCGAATTCAGTATCAACGCAATTGTTTTGCGGCAACTGTGTAAAAACGGTGGTAAAGAGGCGATTTCCCCAAGGCACGGGAATCGATAGGCATTGTGGATCCCCTGATATTAAATTATAATATGGAAGGGTGCGTATGGCGTTATTGTACTTACACATTGGTGCGTTCATTGAAGCTGCGTGATAAAAAAAATGCACGCATTAATTGTCTGTTTAAAATGATTTATAAACCATTTATTAATTACCTAAAGTACCCCATAAATCTATATCTTTTATTCAATATGGGAATAAATTTGTCAAATTGATACTTGATTTGCATATGAGTCGCTTTCCAGGTGACCCATATTCGTTGCTATAACAATAACCATAACTATAAACGAATTCTCACTCAACGACGGTAAGTGTGAACGCAGCTTAAACGCGTTACGCTAATGTGGCCGCGCCCTTATCGGCATCTGCCGGTTCATTCGCCTTCGATATTTGCCTATTTGATTTTAGAGTAATATGAACGTGAAGGGAAAATTTTGTGTGTCATGAGCGAAATACGTGACTGAGAACGGATTTAATACTCCGCAAACATAACAAAGGGCTCGTTCTAATGAGATATCAGGCGAGATATTACGTCCTTATTTGATTCAAAGACTTTTTTCTTGGAAACATGTAATTTAATATTGACAACGGTTTGTTATATTACTTTTTTGAAAGCAATGAACTTGAAATATTGTAGGATGAATAGATCATTATTAAAATGTCTGAGTGTTTATATTATGTCTTTAGTTGTTGTCTTTGAAACCATATTTTTTTTTCTTACTCATTAATATTATAATATAGACCCAGCTACCTTCTACTACTTAATAATAAAAGGCCTTATAGAGAAATACTCACTGAAATACAAACATTATTAATTGTCAAGGTACTTCCAATGATAGCTTATAGTCAATAGATATGTATGTATTACACATTCAAATGGAATTTAACAAGTACATACAGATAACAATCGAGCATAATTCCTCACCTTCACCTGAAAATGCCACTGATATTTTTATTAATCAGAGCATTTATAAAATCCGGCTGTTAACTGATTAGATAAGTTTCACGTGTGTATAAATTATGGTAATTGATAAGAAAAGTTTATTCGTAGACTGTATGGTGCCGTATATTTCGTAACTAGTTGTACCCCGTGGTTTTACCCGCAGTGCTTCGCTCCTGTTGGTCTCAGCGTGATGGCATATAGCTTATATTCTTTCTCGATGAATGGGCTATCTAACACCGAAAGAATTTTTCAAATCAGACCAGTAGTTCCCGAGATTAGCGCGTTCAAAAAAAGAAACAAACTCTTCAGCTTTATAATATAAAAAAAATATAGTATAGATATATTAAAGTAGATAGATTTCAATGAGACATTTCAATTTGTGAACTTATTTCAATACAATACATATAACCTTTATTAAGGTATATATTTGGCATTATTGTCAATTAGTATTGACTGTTGTATTGTACAAAATATAATTGGGTTGCCCTATTCACGTGAACAGCCTATTATTCCAAATATTTTGTTGGGATAAAATTTGTAAGAACGATGTTTTCGTATCTTCTCTTGAATCATTTTATTTTGGTTGCCTAGAAACTAATTGAAAAATATTAGATGCTAAAATTCTTGTATTATCCCAACTATTGTTTTTAAGATCCACAAACGAACCCTTGAGACCCATCTCAAAATGAAAAGTATTTTATAAGTACTTAGTATTAAGTATTTCGATTTCGAACAATAATGAATTCACTTGTAATTAAGAATTTTTGGTAAAAATATTTTATTACACCAAAAACACGTATTGACATAACTCTCCTTCACAGTGTGGTCCATGACAGGCTGTAATTTACTCTCTCTTACTAGTTATTTACCATCTTCTGCCATCATGTAACAGCTTTATATCAACTTTAATTAAAACGTTGTCATGTTTGACTTGAAAGAGTTTATCTTGTAATTGCTTTTGCAAATTCCTTTTGAATTTAAATTGAAGCAATTAAGGGAAGATAATATAAGGTCGTAAAAACGCAGACTTTGTGTTAATTGGTATTTAAATAATGTAAAATGGTTTGATAACTATGCTAAATATATTTTTATTGTTCTAATAATTATATTTTGGCAGAAGTAATTTTATTACTTAATTATAAAATGTCTCAAGGTAAAACATTATCGCAATGCTAAAAAGTATAATTTCAAGGCTAGAGCACAAATAAAAAATAATAATAACTATAAAATGTATACCTTATTCTCTTCATTTATGCTATTTCTTCGATTAAATATTATTAATTGAAATATTAAAAAAAACTTCATTTGATCGCTCAATGCATCGAAAAAACATAACGCACTAGGCACTAGGTAAAATAATTTAGTACATTGCTATGTATTTTGCTGAATTCGTGTTGACAATGCATGCATGTATACAATGTTGTATATCAATCAGACAAAACAAACAGAGATGCAACGTCTCGACGTCTCGTCGGAGCAAATATTGTGTATTTACTTCTAATAATATATTCCATGTTACAATAATTGCGAGACTCAATATAAGCTTGCTTGGTAATAGGGCCTTACCTTTCAAGTACTCCTTGAAAGGTGCGTGTATGTTTTTTTCTTTGCAATACAAAACAAGCACATTTTAAAAATACGTAATTCTATGTAAGTAATAATAAAGATAAAAATAAATCATAAACACTTACCGCTACTACAAAATATAACGTCTTAATTCTCAAAAGATCCCACTAAATATTATAGTTAGAACAATTATTCTATATTACTCACTCCGATCCTGATAATATTTTGTTAATGGTACTCACCTGAAATAAATAAAAAAAATATTAGATATCAATATTACACTCAATACAATAAATATTAAAAAGAGATCATCATATAGAGCTTTTTGAGTAGGTACATTAAAGGTTAAATAGAGATAATTCTAGAGTTTTTTTTTCATTGTAGAGATAATTTTCAAAACTCTACCAGTTTGTATGCATGCGTACATATGCAGCCGCGTTTTACGAATGCTGTGTCTTTTACTAATACATATATCAATCAATACATAACAGATTATTAAATACAGATCATTCAGAGCTTTTTTAGTCTAGAGATTATTTTCAAAACTGGACGCAGCAGTTTTTATTACAAATATTACTAATGCACTACCAATAATTTTGGGCATGCATGATACACGCAAATCCTGATACAATAAATGAATAGCACCGCCACTGGTAATTGTCATAGATATCACTAACGACCACCTTAATGGTGAAACGTGATATTTTACTATGGCTGATGTGAAATTATTTTGTGCATGTGCATTTTGTACCTACTACATTTGATAATAATACGGCAACAGGAAATCCACTTATGAGAAGGGTTTGCATATTATTTTTAGTCATTTAGTGTTATTAAAATATAGTGTTAGGTAAAGCAAAGAAAACTTCTTTAACTTTTAAATTCAACTTTCCTTCATTTAAGTTTAAGACATACCCATCCACATAGGCACTCTAAAGTCTAAAGTAACTTATTCTCTGCACATAAGCTCTGTAGCGTTTTTGAATCGACATACTGAATGTTCCAAATGCGTATAAAAAGATCTACCTTGCGTTTATCTCTGTAAGGCTCACATATTTAAATTGGACAAAATACTGTTAACCTTTACACGACCCATAACCATAATATAGCTCTTTGCATTGCGTAATATTAAAACCTGAATATAAAACAACGCACACTACATTTAGAACGTAAACAATGACCGATCCGAGGGGATATATCGAATCAATACAAACAATATAAACTGATTAATAGCGACGCACTTCCTAATCCATTGTAATCTCCGCACACGTGTTCGGGGGCTGGCTAATACAGTGGAATACAAAAACGTGTCATATTACAATGATTTATTAAGCCGAGTGAAGTTTTTGATGTCAAAATTGTAATGATTTGACTAAAAATTCAATTGTTGTTGTAAATTCGGAAGTTTAGCCTACAGAATGGGCAATTCGAAAGCATGGATCATGTTTCAAATTAAATAAAGTGCGAGATATTACAAGCGCAAGACATATATAAGTAATTAATCATACAAAAAACTGCAACGTTTTAATTTGCAAAAGAAACTACTCTATCACAAATCAAATAAGCGAACTCGCTAACACAACAAATCCCCAATTACAGCACAAAGCCGTTCGCTAAACTATTTCGATTCACGAAATTTCCAAGTCTAGATAGAATGGCGGACGAAATGTTTTATACCCCTAGATGGGTCCGTACGGGCCCGAACAATACAGCATTGAAAGTATCACAAAGGGCACATGGTGCTTTCAATAATGGCCAACAGGATCCAACCTGAGCACAAGAATTCGAGGGGGACTCTTTTTACGCTATTTGTCGTCTTCAATTTGGCTGGGAACGATCGCAATTATATGACCTCGCTATGAATTGCACCCGATCGCTATCCGTGACGACAGCTGACGTTTTTCTTTATTAAATTCAAATATGTATATACTAATATGTACCTACATATTATAAAGCTGAAGAGTTTGTTTGTTTGAACACGCTAATCTCAGGAACTACTAGTCCGATTTGAAAAATTATTTCAGTGTTAGATAGCCCATTTATCGAGATAAGCTAAAGGCTATATATCATCAGGCTAGGATCAATAGGAGCGGAGCACTGTGGGTAAAACCTCGGGGCACAACTAGTGAATAATTGACGCCGTGTCTACTCGAATGTACTTTGTTGGTACTTCTTTAGGGAAATGTAAACTTGATCTATTTATTACATGTTTAGAAAGTTAGTACAAAGAGAGAAACCATCGATAGTACAGGCTTTGTAATGAGTAAAGATTATAAATTATAATTTCCAATACCAACCGTCTGGCAACTATTTGTATTATGAGAAACAAAAGATGAATTATTTGAAGATATTAATGTTATCTTACAATAAACCACCTTTCTCAAAAATCGCAATACGCTATCACCGAAATAAGATAGATTAGAAGCCCTATAGGTTCATTATTTATCCAAGCGTATCGTGATCAATTACAGAGAATAAAAGAAAGCTGTAGATACTTCCAAATTAATACATATTACGTATATATCAAAACCTTTTTGTCATACCTAAGTACATACTGTAAATAATCTGGCTTCCAGAATAATACGGTATAATATAATTGTATAGGTATGTAATGTACTAAGATTTAGTCCCATTGTTTTTGTGATGAATGAAACAGGATTTCTGACGTCATTGAATTGAGGTGTTCGCGACGAGCCGTGTAATCTTAGAAAGACAATGCTTTTCTTATGCAACAAAAGAATATCATTTTCAGCTGCAATAACAATTTGTACGTTGTCATATGGGTCAACTTGGATATTTTTTTTTCTTCATTTCAGAGTATTATTTTTTTATGCAGTTAACAAAGTGCATAGTTTTTTCATTCCTTATAAATTTTAAACTAATCAGGGTAAAACAATATTACTAGACGTTAAATATATATGCTATTATCTCAATCTACATCTCTTATTTTCATACAGGCTTCTTATAAGCGTCACATAACCAGCATTATTACAGTAAAGTTTCAATATTTTTTGCAACAATGGTAAAGTATTTTCAAACTAACCAAACATACAAAATAAGCGTAGGCTGATGAGGAGGTTACGATCGAAGATCTAGCTTACTCTAATTAGAATACAATGTAAAATAAGATGCCATACGGTGTAAGTAATAAGGACCAAAATACATACTTAATTATAAAGATGCGATAATGCGAAGAAAATGCATGATTTAAGCAGATACGTAAAACCATGCGCACGCTTCTCTTATTCCCTGTAGATAGCACATTTCATGCCCATTATATATCATTATACTAACTTTCACAGGCGTATGTGTCAATTAGTTGAAAATTATACATAACTTCGGACAATACCGCACTTAGCTGTTGTAATTTTCGAATTTGCAACCTTACTCGCGCAAGTCAAGGTTAAAATTCGTGTGTTTGTCACACGTGCCATTTTACAACACGATAAATATCTTTGGAAACAATGCGTACTTAAAGACGGGAATTTTGTTAAAAGTGGACGGTTAATGGCCGTCCGTTTTACTAATATACGAGAAATATTAGACTGTTCCTCCAACAATTTGTTGTAACAATTCTTTTGTTCTAATATTTATGATATTCTTAACGGGATTTACTTCTTCTAGGGCATATTGTACAAGTTCTAGGGCATACAAACAGGTAACGACTTCTGAAATTATTATGCTTTATACAAACAAACGTCCTAAGTCTCTACATTTTTTACCTTTATAAATATCAGCTTGGTATCGCTAAAAAAAGGATGGTGTCGACATAATTCAGACTATCGTTATATCATATGCAAATGCATAAAAGGTATATTTTATAGATTTTCTTCAATAACCTTCATAAGAGTACATAATATGCGCTTTCATATAAACAAATATGGGTTTATTTCACTGATGACGAGCTCTCACTAAGTACACTATAACAAGCCTATGATGTTTGATTACCTGCATTTTACGGTAAATTATGTGTCATTGACATTTTGCAGTTGCTTCTGATATTACTGCTTTGATCACTTATTTATGATGTTTAATGTGAGAAGTCTGAGTTTGAACCGCAATATTATGTATACCTTTTTGGGGTATGGGGAAGATCATTATGAATAGAGCCACGATCGTTTTACGCGTTAGATAATGCAAATATTTACTAAGATAAATACATTTCTTGTAAATAGTAATTTATGAAACAAGGCAATTTTTATATACCTAAACCTCCTAGTCTTTGAAATTTCATACTAAATTATATCTTACGAAAGATTCTTACCCTTAAAAACTCACGGATAATTGGCAGCAAACAAACCCCCTGAAGAAACATGAAATCAATACGAATAAACATTATCAGCTACAGAAAAGCGAAATACATGAAAAATACGTCCCATCACGTTCCCAACGAATCCCATAAAAGCACAGATATATAAATATATATAAATATATAAATATATAAGTATATATACTATATATACGTCAGAACATAATCATCCCAGCTTAATACTGAATTAGTGGTCTTACAGAGATCTTCTGAAGGCTCCATTGTTCACCTTAATTGTTATTGTGCAGAATTAATTTGGATCGGGCTTAGCGTCTCGGTATCTTTTGTCAGATTGTGGGTATAATCTGTTCATTATAATGATGCTTTGTCACTATTAGTTATGCGTTATTGGATTATATTTGGTAGGACTTTAATATGTAGTGTTAATATTGTACCTGTTATGATCACTTTTGATGTATATATTCTTTTCTGCCACAGTAAAAGGTACTTGATTTGAGTCAATTTTATATAAGTTTAGAAGAGAAATACAAAACTTTGAAATTGGATATGAGGAAAGCGACAAAAGATTAATAATAATTATTGTATTTTCACCGGTGACAGACCTTTTAATTTTAACAAGACTCTCACCTACGTTGCCCTTGTGCATCGCTTTGAATCTATATTCAGACAAATAAACTTTGTAATGTATCAATAATCCTACATAAGTTACAACATCTATACAACGACATTTTGATAACAATATACAGAAAGATCCAGCACCAATAATACTCTCCGTTATTAGTGTAAACTAAAAATCGAGATTAATTTCTAACATTAGGACACACAAACGTGCCTGGTTCTAAGATTCCTACATATACCTCATATTCTTGTGATGCGTGCAACCGCTAGATAACCCGTGTCTACGTGAGGTGGCCGAAATGACCCGGCTCGTGCAAAAATTGATAAGCATTATAACTGTGCCTGTTATTAAGCGATAATCATATCTAACTACCGCAGCCATTTTTGCTGATGTTTTGATGTAATGTGCACTGCAGCTTTTCGTGTTTTTCTGTATTCAAAGATTTCATTAAGATGTTAGGCAATGTTATTATTATAACGTTTTAGTATTTGGTTATTTTATTAAATACATCTTTGATATAGGTATTAGGTACTTAGCATTCGTGTGTGTAAAATTTTAAAGAAATGCGATTCACCGCTTTTCCATGATTAATTAACAATCACATATATTAATCTAGATGAGTTGGTCAAACCAAAATGAACGAGACCTCACAATCTACTCTGACAAATTGAAAATAAAACTGAATAACGTCAGGCTTAATAAATCTAAATAACAAAAGCAATTTAGCTAAGAGACAGGATCGGTTGTCATCCCATCGCGATCGTCGGCGAATGTTGAATAAATGCTGACAGACCGCATCGACCCTCGGACATTGGACGTGTTATGTCAGCTACACGGATTGAATTAGAGAAAGCTGGAGTAATTCAATGAATTTCATTAGATCATTCTGTAACTACTGGAGTATAATTTTGAGATCACATGTTCAGCCTTTAATGTTCATGGAGATGATTAATTCGATGATCAATAATTAATATCCATTTTATACATTGCTCATATTCAAGGTTTATATTGAATTTTATCAACCATTATTTTAATATCTAAAATATACGAATAGTAACGAATGACTTTTTATTTGTTAATACTATTTGAAAAGAAACACAAGTGGATCATACAGCAATTACGGGTAGTAACTAGAAACATAGAAAAAATTTTCAAATATGTTACGCGTAGCATGAGAACATGAAAACATAAAGGACGCTTTAGGCTGCATCACGGGAACTAGACCCGGTAACTTTTATACGAGTCCCGCTTTGTGCTGGAAGGCTGAGAGCATTGTAACGGAAAATTAAAAAGGCAATTTTCTAAATGAGACCAGCGCAGTACAGGGTTAAACTCCGCACGTCACACGGGAGATGAGCTTTGTATTGCACCCTCAGTTTATGTTCGATCTACTAATTTTGTGAGGGAACTGCAATAAAGTTCATACAACGTTGTAAGTAATAAAATAGATACAACTAAATACGTGCCTAGAACACTACGATAAAATAATATGTAAGTTTCGAGAACAAATTTAATAAAGGAAGGTGTTACACGCTATTTATGGCATTTAATGGAGCTGTAATTCGAATCGGGCAAATTATGTAATACGAAGGAAAATATGATACCTTCACGACGATACACCTACACATGATTTAAGATAATCAAGGCTAAGGTCTCTTGGCGTTGATAGGATACGGTTGCAAGTTTACAGTTTTATTGTAGCTTGTAGGTGGACACGGCCTTGATATAAACAGATGGCGTTTTCTTTAGGAACTTGCATACATAATTATGAAACAAAACGAGTTAACGTCATTAATGAATCTGGATAACTTCTAATTTAAAACAAATTATGGAGAAATTAATGAAGCTTTACCACCATTACTTTATCATTATAGCGGATGGAATTATAACTTTGTAATAAATCAAACACTTGCATCAGAAAAACTAATTAATCAACATTTAAGATACCAACAATTGCATAATTTGAATGAAAGAAAACGCTTAATTCACTTAAGCTGCTCGGTAAATCACAAAATTTAAGCAACCTCTTGTGGTCTTTGTACCCGTCGCACTAATAATAATTAACTCGGACGAGACCGCTGCGTTAAATGGTTAACAGCCGTTTAAATTAGAGAATAATGAGACGAGTTACCGGATTTCTAAAGGTTAAGTGTTATGTTTACGCATTTGTTACTTTTTTAGAGGCTGTTAATTAGCGCACTATCATCGTGCGCTAGCAATGAATGATGCTACGTATTAGATAAGCTAAAGTGATAAGTCTCGAAGACTCACATAGTAGGAGATTTTTCCAGCTTCCGCCGAGTGCGCGGAGGCAGCGATGCAGCCGCGGAGTGGGATTAGCTGGTGGAGCTCGAGGCAACGGCACTCTCACGTCTCCTTCTGAAGAACTTCTTCCTAAAAGTGACGATCCACGATCTCTAGATAAAGATCTGCGCCTTCCAAATGGAGCGCCTCTCACAGTTGCGAAACTTTCTTCTCCATTCACCTTGAATGTATCCATTGGAATACCTTCGGGTTCTTCTCTTCTACTCCGTACTGAAAAAGTTCTTCTAAACCCAATCGCAAGTCCTTCCATTGTTTTTCTTTTCGGTCTTTGTATTTCTTCAGAACTAATAACAGTTATGTCGTCAAGATCTTGCGTGTCATATGTTCTGTGGGCTCTGTTCGATTCTAAACCAGAGAGGTCTTCAATGCCTCCATGACGGTACCTTAGCGGTTTTCCTCTATCAATTATGCCGAGTTCATCGTAGCTTCTATACGTAGATGTCCGCCGCGGCGCTGGAGGCCGACCAGCTCTGTCAATCGTCATTGTTAATGTCTTTCCAATTTAGCATCAACCTGATGAACAAATTATTAAATTAGGACAATTCTTCTTGCCTTGTTTGTATATCCTTTGATGGTATTGGCTTGCATCGTTTAATTGCAAGTGTGTTTAAATATAAAGCTGTTAAAAGAATCTTTATTAGGAAAATGTGTTTGTGGCTATAATACGTCTAATTTACGGGAGTGCTTAAGAATTTGTTCCAATTACGGTCTCCCTATAAGGCAATCGGTGATTATCCTTGACGGCACAGTAGTTATTATTGTAACTTATTGTTATATTTGCGTGCAGTACGATCGTTTAACATAACCGTATCGTGACTTGTCAAAGTTTTGAATTTGCTGATATAATTGTTTGTCGAAGATTGACTAAAGGATTTTAATAACAAGGCAACAAATCAGGGTGTGCTACGATTGTTTTGTCGGTTTGCTTTTGCTTGCGGTTGATCATACAAACAACAAATGATGCTAGGTACCGAGTGAGTATTTGTATAAAACGAACGAGTAATGTTTGGATGTTTGGCTTTTAGTTATCCATCGGAAATTGTCCAAAGCGGTTGGCAAACGAAAACAAGGTCAAGAGTCATTTCGTCGCTGTTATTAATGTTAAACAGAATTCTCTACTAAGTACTAGTTTGTATAACGGCTAAGATTTACTGTGAACATTTATTTCTTGAAGTATTATGAAAACATACCTTCCATTGGATAGCTGATAGATTATTATTACTATTGGGAGCCGAGTTTCACAAAATACATTTTCCTCGTTTACCATTTCACGTCCGTTTCATTTAATAATAATACCTACTTCCATTTTAACCACTCCTCCCAACAATGTGTTCTACTAGATAAAACATTGTATTACCCAAAACCCTAAAAGTGTTCTCAAATAAAGTAGCTATTAAGTTGGTTCACCCGTGAACCCCGAAATACATTTCGTACGTTTGGGAGTAATGCTTAATTCACATCTGTCTGTCTGTTGGTAATTACAACGGGGTGCTTAAGCACATCCCTGTAATGGATATCGCAATCTACATCTTAATTGTGGTGCAGTTTTTGTGCACATTTCTCAATTTCTAATGTAATAACGCGTAGCATTTAGAGTTCATATTACCTATATCTATTGAACTTACAGATCTAGGCGAGTAGACTTTTACATTTTAGTAGGAATTTAGGAAGAATGAAATTGTGTATCGTCAAGAATATTTCTACGCTACATTTTAATCACCTATTCAAAACCCATTCAATTTGCATTTCATATCCAATAATTACTACTAACTTTCATTTAGTTACAATTCTGGGTAATAAAAATATAACGCTTACCGATAACAATTGAAAGAAACTACACGGAACAGTATTCACTGATAAGTAGCCGATAACGTTGGAATAACAATCGTATCACTTTGCGGACCCCACGTACGTACTTTGTCGATAAAAAGTGCCAAATGCCACCTTCAATTTAGTGAAAAGGGTACGTGCAAAGTGCAAGAAACACTACATGTTATTTTCACTTACGATACGAGAAATGTGAAAACGCGATTTATTTATTGATGACCTTTAACGTGTTTGTGAATAAATTTTGTTATTATTTGCCTCAGCTGATACTAATTTATATAAATTGTATTTATTTGGTATTTTTAAATTCCTTGATATATTTGACGTTTGCGAGATAAAAAAGCATGGCAAATTTTTTTAAATATATTTCTTACATTTAACAGAAAAGAAAAGAAACACGTTAGTTTTTTAAGAATTGACACTCCATTAAGAATAAAATAAACAGCCAGATCTAAGATACACAATTCCTTCTGACATTTTTGATTCAGTTCAGCTTACTTATAAGGTACTAATGAATCAATTAAAGCCGAGTCACAGATAAAAAACACATCAAAGTAAAATATATGACTTGCCACCAACACACAAAGTTGTTACATTTCTTGAAATATTACCCTCATATCCATAAAATCATTAATCTAAATTTGTAGCATTTCCAAACCTTTGTCAGATAACTGCGACAACACTATTTAGTGACGTTATGATTTATCCATTTGCACTTAACGATAATTTATGGGTCCACTATAATAGAATTCGTGACGATAAATTTCACGGAAACCAAAACAAAATAACTGCAATACCGAACCTGGTCAAAATCTATTAGCCTTTACGTAGCATAAACTAAAATATATCTAAACATTACATAACCCCGCTAATTTGAATATTTTTTGCAATTATTTAACACTAGTGTGTTAACTTGATTTGAATTTAAAATTTTGTCCATTCGTGACAAATCAATTAGCACAATCCGTTTATCCATCGATTCGGATTTTGTTTTTATTTCAAATTGAATTGTTAGAATTGCAATTTTATACCAAACGTTACAATAATACCCATCTACATATGAAAAGTTGAAATGATGAACACAAAACTTAAAACATAAAATCAGTATAGCGGCGAAATTCTTTACAAAGTTAAATGCTTAATTTATTCACTGATAATTTCAATAACTGAGTAAAATCACTTAGCCGCACGATCGTCATGAACATTTTAATTATAAAAAGATTACGGGCCATATGTTATACGTTGTTCGAGTAATGTTTCCGAGCGACCCTAATCACCTGCCGCTGTGGGCTAATTTTCTATAAAAGCCTTCTCAACTTACAAACTACCTCGTAACAGGGTTAAAGATTTTATATCTTGTTAGTGTTACCTTTAGTCTTTAGGAATATTAAATTGTGCGTCAGCGGTAAAAAAGTATTGAAAACAATTTCTGTATGGTTATGATCAAAAATAATTTGGAAGTAAAGGTTAATTTTAGGTGTACGTGTAATTTTTTTCATACTTCCTTCAATTTGTATTATAATTTAGAATAATATATTGCACAGAAGCTAATACATGATGTTAGTTGAGATTTTCGCTTAATAAAGATGAAATATTTAATAACCATTAAATTACACAGCATTATATATTGACAACACGAAATTAAAGAAAACAATTACCCTTAAATTGCATGTCACTCGTCCGAATGGATACGTCATTTACAAATATTAAATGCAATTATATTCGCGTGTATAATACGACGATTTCTTATTTATATTTAACAATTTTCGACGTAAATGGCAAGAAACTTACAAATGAAGAGACATTTCATAACTTCAGATGATTTGCTGACATAACCCATGCCTTGGTATTTCTATCATTGTGAATAATATTGCAACAATAATGCATAGAAACTAACCAGGAAATCGTAATAGTTGTATCGTTATTTTGCCCTTAGGTAATATTATAAACAATTGACGACATATAGTTTACTATAGAAGTTACTGTAAAATAAAATATTTTAAACACGATAACGTAATCTTCAAATAACGTAGGTAGTAATTTCGCAACATTCTTATCTGTTTTGTTCAAGAATATATGTAAAAATAATTCCAAGCGTATGAAGCAAATTATGACACCGCTATATTGAAATAGTGTATTCATTTAGAATCGTAATAAGTGCAATCAAAGTGCTCTTTTGTAAAACAAAAAACGCATTCCACTAAACAAACGAATCGTGCCATAAATCAAAGGTATTTCATAACACTTAATGCATCAATAATGGCCGAAGGTTTGTACACAAAATCCGAAAATTTTAAAGAACACTCATGCAGTTAAAATTAGTACGAGAGTGGCACTCGAGGCTAGACTAAACAATTCAAAATTGAAGGACTTGTTTGATCAACAGTTAAAGAAACAGGAAGCTATTTTACCAATCATATTCATAGTGCATTGGTTTGGAAATCTTTATGAATGTTTACATCGAATACAGAATGCGTTAGCTCTAGTGTAAACATGAGGGCTGTCAGGTATATGCATAGTTTATTGAAACTATTTTTAAATACAGCTATAACAATAAAAATGCATGTTTGTAAAAAACGTATACCTACGTCAGTAGGGATCATTGCCATTAGAAAAAAGTGAAAATCTATTTATCTATTTAAAAAATTAAACCTAAATTTTACAATAATAGAAACATAAATCTATACCGATAGAAAATAAAAAAAATATTTTTGACCTACCAAATTACAACGCAGAATTTTTTAAGTAAATAAAACCAATAAAAAAAAAAACTTTTGGCAACCCTAGTAAACGCATGTCAAATGAAAGAACAAACAATACGCGTCACCGCGGCCGCGCCACAAACAAGTTAAGCAAATAACAGTTAAACTGAATCCAATGAACAAACTATTTTCACACGCCGACAGAAACAGCAATCAAACCAAACAATCATCGTAATGCTGTTTAAACTTGAAGCTAAATAAAACAATAACAGAAATATACTTTATGTTATTACAAAGTAAAACAGAGTTTGTTTTAGTTTAGTGTACGGTGTAGTCAATTGTATTAATTTAATGTATAAAGATAATAAATAACTAAACGTATTTTGGTAAATTTGTAAAACATCAATATTAGAACATCAAGGAATGGTGAATTGGGTAACGTCAAAAATATGCAATAGCTATAAGAAGTGTTGTCCCGCTTAGGGTGTTTTTCCACCAATACCTAATATGCGAGGATGTGTTATACTCTTACAAATTGTGACGCTTTTTTAGTTTAAAGAAAAGATTTAAATGATTAAGACGAATTGCGAAGTTGTCCGGTGGTAATGGTTGCAATGAAGAAATATGTTATGCATTGAACTCGACGCAGCCAAATAAGGTACCGTTCTCGTAATATCATCGAAACAACCATCACTTGACCATATTATTTTGCATCATTACATGTAATCTGAACGTGTGTTTAAAACATGATATAATATTCTCATTAATTTTAAATTAAACAATTCTAGAATACCTCGAGTTAAGAATTACTACAGCGACTGCCCTGTTATTGCATTCCTAAAGATTTAAGCAATGTGATATGGAATATTCAATTGATGGTGATTGAAAGATAAGGACTACTCAAATAGGATCCTATAGAGTTTAGCAATCCAATAATCATGATGTGTCATTACGTTGAAAGGCCTGTCCATTCGCTTGTTTAGTCATAAAAGGATTTTTAGGTAAATAGTTACTTTTTAAAGAAATTAAGTGGGTTTGGTTGCTAAATAAGTGTGTCAGTACATCCGTCATTGCAGACGCATTTCTCAACAATACTACTAAAAGTGCTTTGAAGGACATAATTGTAGACAGACTAAAAGGTAAAAAAAGAGTAACAAAAAGTCACAGTTCATGCACTCGGCTAATTACCGTGCCTCGGTGGAGAATCTAAAAGCCAATTAAAAGTTTGCTTACAAATGAAATAACACAAAACACTTACGACTGTACTACAGCAGTTTAAAACGTTCAAATTCAGTTTTCATTAAGAGAAATAAAAATAAAGTTTATTTTCCAATATATTGTAGATACTAAGATGAATAGAAGATATTGCTGGATAATCAGGTCAAATACCCCTATCTGAAGATAAAGATGAGCTCTCAAAAATACTTAGATAAGGAATGTGCTAGTTGTAAAATAAAATATAAAATATTGTTACAAACTTATGTGTGTACTGAAAATTTTATTGTTTAGAGTAAACCAACTTTCCATGCTTTTAAAGTAGGTACTTGATTATTAAAGTAATTTTAATTTACAATCTGTGGGAGAAGTAACAAATTTCTACCTAGTTTGCTGTTGTAAATAAATTATTCAGCCTGCCTATACTAAATACATGGGATGAAAAAGACAAATTATCGACTAGAAAGAGGCGTATAGCGTCGTAGCTCAAGAAAATATTAATAAACCGAAGTAAGCTGATAATGTCACCATTAAACAACATGTTCTTGCGAGGGTACACGATAACTTTTTGTTCAAGCAATTAAATGTATTACAAAAAGCTGATATCGGCAAACACTAATGAGACAACCGCTATCGACGGCCATATATCAACTGAGAAATCTGCAGCCGATAGCGTAAATTAACAGCAGCACAATGTTGACGACCAAACAATGCCTGACCCCAGTGAAAGCGGCTATGAAAAGATTTATTAATTTCATATCCCCGAGGCTCGTAAAATACCAACCATAATAACAGATCATTCTAATGCCTCTAATTGTTTAACTGCTATATCATAAACTGACGCCAGAATTGCGGGCTATGAATCTTGACATTGATTCTGCCGAGTTAAAACTGAGAGCCGTAAATTCAGACACGTCGTGATCACCATTACTCTGACACCTTAACGAGAGGGTTTTAAATGAAATTTCATGTAAATAAAGACAGAGAGAGCGATGAAAGGGAAAAGATTTGTGTGGGTCGATGTCACGTCACGAGCCGAAGGATGGAAACTAGGGTCATTCATCACCAGTGAAAGCGTGGACTTCTGATAGCTTTTGAGTAGTTTAGCCTGAGGTTGTAGACGTTATTGTAAATATACGCTCATTAACAAACTGAATGTGAAAATTCAAACCATTCAGTTACAATTACCAGTGACCTGGACCGTGTTAATAATTGACATTGACACAGTAGTAAAAAAATGTTTACTCAATACAATATTCATAGGCAGCCTTTTACAAAATCTCATCATATTCTTTGGAATAGCCACTAAGTGAAGGCCACGAAAGGACTTAATATGCACTTTCAAGTACACAAAGTTGAAATAAAAAACCGATACATGTTATCTTCTGTTTCTTAATCAGTGTTTCAAAATTTACATTACTGGAACGATTGAAATTCTGGTCCGTTCACACGGGCTTGTAAGCCGCAGCGCGAAATCGATACGTGAATATTTTCGATTTAATTCTGTAACAACTCATCGGGCACATTGAGCGGCACAGTTGCCAGAATTTTGCCAATCTCACCCGACTCGTTTGCATTTCGAGAGCGCGAGTTGAAAAGAACCTTTATTTTATCTTCAGTCGGACAGTTTTAAATGAATGCCAGTTATTCTTTTTTGTGCATTCGTCGCAATTTTAACGAGATTTTTCACTGACAAAAGGATGATAGCTTTGACAGTTATTTAAACAATCTCTTGTTCTCGGCGAGGATTCCTTTGTTTTATTGAGCGTTGTACGTGAGGTCGTACTCGACAAGATCTTTATAACCTAAAAAAAAGTAAAAAAAGGCCCCGGACAGAGTGTTTTTCGCTAACGAAGAGGCAATCTTTGCGTGCCCGCGTTCCCTCCGATATTGACTCGTTAGCGCTTTCGAGTAAATTGAAGCGCTAATATAAACTTTACACGAGATAGTACATATTCACTTGCGCTCGTTTGTCTGGGAATTCTATATGTAGGTATGATTTGCAGATTTTAGCAACATTATATTCATTATTGTTCCTTTGATCAGATAGCGATTAAAACGTGTGTGCATTCTCCAAAAATCTCACGTTGAATCGATTTAGAAAGCTAAACTATTGTACCGTTAACATCCGGACCATGTTCAATAGTCGCTCGGTATAAATTGTATTGGACCCATATTACAGTCGTTAGCCGTAATTGCGTATCATGCAAAAAGATCGGACGGGCAAAAAACTTTCGCTTACACATTCGATTGTACAACGTTGTGATTAATATGATTTTTATTTGCTTTGATTGCGCGTCTACGGCGCGAGTCTATTCAATCAGCTGATTTAGCAGATTATCAAGCGGACGTTGACATTAAACAAAAACCTTGATTGGTCGGAGGCGGCTAGTTAACTGTATCTATAGTACACGCGTTTGATTGATTGGATAGGCAGCGGCGGGCTTCTATTGTACTTCTATCCCATTTTAAATAGATTATTATGTGAATAATATTATAGCCATGTTTAAATTAATATTCTTGTTAACATTTAACGATCTTTCTTGACGTTCTTATTTTGTGAACGGTCATTATGTGGTTTCCTCTCTTAAACAAATTATACGGCGATCGTATAACTTCTAATTATGGATACGAAATTGCCTACTCGAATTAATAAAGCTGCTAGAATTCATATTCTATGCTAGCGGTACGTGATATTATTTACATTTACTTTCTAAATGTTTATTGTAACAACGAAGGCTTATAATAAAATATAATGTTAATGTTGAGCATTTGTTATCTTTATTATACTATCACTTAGTGTTGTGATTCACGTTTCTATTTCATTTATTGTAAATAGTATCTAAGTTTCATTATGCATTGTGCGTAAATTATCATCAAGCTAACCGATAGCGTTTATTCCATGGAATAAAAGCTTAATTGAACTATTAATAGCTAATTGATTGATCATTCACGGGTAACTGATATATTCGTGTACAATATCTCAATTTAACATGTAACGTGTATACGTTCATTGAAATAACGCGTGCAGCGGGGCATGCATGATAGATAGCATGATGTGACCATGCTGCTGTGAGCGGCGGTCAAACCTGACACTATCTGACGTATAAATTAGCATTAATTGCGTAATTACTATTCAAAAATAGGTTATAATCATTTGTTCTCATGCGTGGGCTATATAGAATTTAGATCAAAACCATAATTTGTGATATAAATTAAGAACCGGTGGGTCGTTTAACAAAAATACATTTCAATGTGGTGATTTCAGAACACAGTTACCATAAAAACCATTAAAATTTTTGCAACCGTTACTTAAATAAGGCGATAATAAATTAATGAAATAAATAACGCCACCGTCATAATTACAAAGACGAAGACGTTCACGAAACTTAATGCACATTTAAACATCCTCGTTAATGACAAAATATTTTATATTTTATCTGAGGCGCATCGCTACCGTGCCTACCGGTGATACTTTTTTAAACGTTTTTCTCATTTAAATTAAGTATTCCTCTGATTTATTGTTATTCGCCTGACAAATCGCTGAGGATTTCGCCTCACCTGGTGTAACGGGTTTGGCGAGCCTGGAGCGAAGTTATTGTCTGATAATGTCCGAGTTGAGGACAATCGGATACTTTCATCTAAGCTTTTTTTAAAATACCCAGAAATCTGCGGTCTTTACAAACGGCGGACGTTTATCTAGATTTCATAATAAACCGTAAATAACGCGCATCAACAATTTCGCGGTTCAGGGGTTGGGAGTACTTTAGAAATTTTCTCTTTTTATTACTTAAGTATGATTATGTAGCGCAAATCCGGCTTAATAAAGATGCCTTTTGAACCTTGTAGCGTACTTCTACGCTATCATTTAACGAATAAGGAAATAAACTAACGATAAGACGAACATTTAACAAGATAATTACAATCATTCAGCACATCCGCATTCATCTTTGCAATAAAAACTCGAGTCCCCAATCCGTCAAGCGTCCAACAACGACCATGTGTTTATCAAACAAAAGGAAAGCAAAGCTGTACAATTAAACAGTCACAGCACAAAGAAAATGTATGACAGCTAATTGTGAACGTATATGGCGAGATTAGTGAGTACCAGTTATCGTAAATGGGAACCTTGACTAATGTCTAGCTATATGGGTCGAACTTGATACGTGCAACAAAATAAGAAGATAGTTTAACATGTATAGAATTACACATTCTTCCAATAATGTTGTAGTCACACGGCACAATGTTATAAGTTACAACTGAGGTGACAAAGCATTGAAATGATTTTTTTACTTTTTAAGGTATTTAGAATTGCAATTTATAAAAATTATTACATCCTAACAACGTATTAGTAGTTGTTTATGTTTCAATGGATTTAGGGTGGCAAGAAAGTCGAAAATAAATTTGCGCGTTTAAAATTTATTACTCAAAATTACAAGAGTGCGTTTGGTACAATTAATTTTAGCGAAGGAGTTAACTGCTCGACGGCTGCGTGGCAAATCGAAGTGGTAGTAGAGGACAGTGGGGTCATCCGCGGCCAATCGCACGGCGCGGCGACGTGACGCCGCGATGACGTAGTAGCAACGCTCCGTTCCGCACGATTTTGTTGCGGCAACAGTAGTAATAGCGGTAGTGACAGCTACAACAGATTCCCTAATTACTAACGTGATAGAAAAACTGTTAAAACCCATTCAAAAAATACAAAATAATTCGTGTTAAATCCACGTGCCCGAAACGTTGTGACATGTGTCAATACTGTCAATACGAATCCGCCTGATAAATATGGCGGCGACCAAGCGGCGACACATCGAGTTGTGATTTGACAGTCCGATCATTATCTTCACCTAAAACGTCCAACTTTCGAGGAAGCCTACAATCATCTCCAACATTAAATTATCTTTAAATAAGGACACCACCACCTGACAGATACCCATTTTGAGTAAATTTTCAATTAATTTTGATTCTACACAGTGAAAACAGCCTGTATGCCGAGCACACGTGTCAGAGTGAAACTTCTTTGGCAAGATTCTAAGTTACCAAAATCGTCGCCTTACTCCATGACGTGACGGTATTGCCAGGACGACCTTGAAATCTTACTCCCAACGCGCCTCAAGAAGTTTCACATCAAAAAGTTAAAGGACATTATGAATAATAATAAACGGCATTCCATAATAGACACATTGTTGCAATATCCGTCTAGCGCATCACAATTCCAACACACACTATATAGAACACAAACTATCACAACGTATGCTTCGCTGACATGAATGCTCGCGTAATACTTTGCAGTCACTATACTCTGTCCATTATATTATTTGCTTTTTGACAGCTTCACGCCT
>CAJQZM010036297.1:0-10013 GCA_907164665.1 Colias nastes
AATGATCAGTACTGTAAATACTTTTGAACTGAGATTTTAATGATTAGTTATATGGTTTAAATATAAACCTGTGTTTGAAAACCATATTTTATACAATACTAGCTTGCCACCCGCGGCTTCGCCCGCTTTGTCTAAACCCTAATAAATTATATACTATAACCTTCCTTAAAATGATGGAAGAAAAGAAGGTTAAAATAACACAAAATTTATCACTACATAGTATAAAACAAAGTCGCTTTCACTGTCCCTATTTCCCTATGTCCCTTTGTGTGCTTAAATCTTTAAAACTACGCAACGGATTTTGATGCGGTTTTTTTAATAGATAGAGTGATTCAGGAGGAAGGTTTTAGTATATAATTTATTAGGTTTTAGACAAAGCGGGCGAAGCCGCGGGCGGTAAGCTAGTAAGTAATATAATATCTTCTGTCATTACATATCCTTGACGGTATATAGATAAGTACATATTTCGAGACAAAAATGCTATCTAGTTCCAAACTTAGCTCTGCCACTGCAAATTTCAAAACAAAAAATTTGATTAGAACTAGAATTTTTATTTGCATACATCTTATTAACATAAGCAGGTAAATAGTAATCAGGTGTAGTAATTATTGAGTCAAGAATCTGTACTTATCATAATCCGTGTTTACATATTATACACGCTCTACTTTATTGGGCCAACCATAAAACCGATAAAAATCGAATTCCATAATAAATGGATTTATTAAGAAACATAATTCATCATATTTATATTAGTTTACTTACTACCTTCATCAAACAATATTTTAATTAGAAATTAAAAAATAAGTAAGATACATTACAGCAATCTATCGATCTAATGCGGTTAAATTATAATTTCTTCTTGTATGTTGATTAATTTAAAATGTATGTGGAATAATAATAAGAATATTTTCAATATTCACACGGTTGAAGAGTCACAAGGAAGGTATTCTTATTGTAAGAGTGTTTTTGTTTGGTCATAATATTATAATTTGTAAACTATCTGATGATCGGGACATAATTGAGATGCGACAGTCGTTAAACATCATACTTGTCGGTTGCATCTCGAAATGGTCCGTTATTTTGTCATTCTAATATTTCTAACTGGTATAATTTGTGACGGTAGTAGAGAAAAGCAAGGGAAACGGAAAAATGATCTCGGTGACAAATCATTATGGAAAAAAGAATACGAGAGTGAATTAACAGACGCTATGTTGTCTTCGAAACGCCTTAAGAATGCCACGCGAATTGCTCAATCGCCAACGACAACTGACAACGAAATGGTAATAGAAAAACTCGTCGAATCGATCACGTCCAGTGAACAGTACCTCAAGAAGGTGGAAAGCATAGATTTCAGATTAAACAGATTAGACATAGAAATACATGAGAAAACCAATAGCATTCTTAAATACTTAACGGAGATCATTAAAGCCATTCAAAATATGGGAAATTCGGAGAGTATAGAACCAGCTTTAGAAAAACTTAATAAGGATATTAGCGAAATAAAGCTTTACTTTGAAAAAAATCCACGAGCAACGGGAAAGGGTAATGATTAATTTAAATTTCTAAAAAAAATATGTGGACGCCTGGAAATATAGTTTCATATTTAATTAGTATTGGCCTTGTTGAAAAATAATTTTGGTAGAGTATTGATCAACTCGTATTAACGAACGTAATAAGATTTCAATGTAAAATAAGGGAGGCAGCCGGCTGGCTAAAGGGGAGGCATAATATAGTCACGTGCGCCACCCCTCTGCTAAAATCAATGGCTTCCAGGTATTGATATCCATGCGTGTAACCAGCATCCTGACTATATAGATACTAGATAGTGTACTATATCTAGTACCTACAATAAATATTTTTGTACAAATATAGTACGTTGTAGTTTATATTAGTCTACAAAAAACAATAGGAAAATTATAAAACAACCAATTATATCTTCATCTGTATACCGGCAAGGCTATTAATATATTAACAAAATTTACGACACTTCTACTACTAGATACTACTACTTCTTAGTTCTTACTATGCACCGGTAGGAAAAAGGTCCATTCTTTCAGAAATTTTATTAATAACTAGCTGTGCCCCGCGGTTTTACCAGCGTTGTTCTGCTCCTATTGTTCTTAGCGTGATGATGTATAGCCTATAGCCTTCCTCGATAAATGGGCTATCTAACACCGAAAGAATTTTTCAATCAAACAAACAAACTCTTCAGCTTTATAATATTAAGTATAGATTTACCGTCTTTAAAATTATGTTAGAATTATGTTAAATTTAATATTTTTTCCAGTGGAAGGAGCAGAGTTTCAAGTAGACGCGTCGCTAGACAGCCGGCTCGCGTATTTAGAGAGCCACATGAAAAATATAATGACGAGCATCGAATCCATTGCATCTGTGATTTCGGAAGTAAAATCGCGGCAAAGCGCTCGAATAGTCTCAAAGTAAGAATTACACAAAATGTATATACCTAGTATCTTTAACAAATTTAGCTTTCATATTTTATTGTGATAATTTTTATTTATTTTTGCAAACAAAAAAGGCATTTTGAATATTTTTTTTTAAAGTTTATACACTAGTAAATATATTCGAAATCGAACCTAAGAAAGTTTCACGGTTAGCGGACAACACTAATAATTCTAGTTATAATTATTATAATAATAATCATTATAATATATTTTTTTGTGCATAGACCTGATGTCGGAGGATCCTTGGAAGCCATTGGCCTAATTTCAGAGTTTAGACGAGCTCTGCAGGAACAAAAAACGAAAAAGTGTGACTGCAAGTTAGTATAAAGCATATTTTTTTCTGAGAAATTTCTGAAATATTTTGTAAAGTATATTTTAATAAAGAAATAAATAAATATCTAAATGAAAGAAAATCCAACAACTGCATTGAAAAATTTGTGGTAAAAAATGAAAATGAATAACATATATTATTAGTACTGCAATAGATACATAACAACCTACATGTTCTTTAGGTTTGGAAGAGTTGACCGCGTTGAAAGGTATCCAACGGATTGTCAAGAAATTCAATTGCAAGGCTTTAATGTGTCTGGTATTTACAAGATTCGACCAGATGATATGGAGCCCTTTTATGTACTGTGCGATCTTAATACGGTTGGCGGAGGTTGGACTGTAAGCATTTTAGTATTTAATATTATAATAGGTATTTGATAAAAAAAAACATAGGTACCAGCTAACTAATATGTAGTTAACTGTAGGTGTTTAAATTATTCTCGTATTGCGAAGGTGTAGTATAAAATACACTTATATTACGTAGCGTTCGTGTCACCTTACGATTTACTTAAAACATCATCTTTTTAAGGTCATACAGAATCGCTTTGACGGTTCCCAAGATTTCTACAAGAGCTGGTCTGACTACAAGCATGGGTTTGGCAATTTAGCTGGCGAATTCTGGCTCGGGCTGGAAAAACTGAACTATCTCACGAACCAGAAGCTTTACGAATTGAGGATAGAGATGGAAGCGCAGACGGGACAGGAGGTGTCGGCGTCGTACTCCGTGTTCACTGTCGGGCCGGAGTATGAGGGGTACAGAATAAGCACGTTAGGCTCTTATAGGGGAAATGCTGGTAACTATGGCCATATAATAATTAATTAATAATTTAATAATAGGTTTGAAGTTTGAAGATCAAATACAAGAGTTGACTACAAGTGGTTTTGGTTAGCCAGCCTAGTTTTGGTTTTATGGAAGGGAGTTTTAATTTATGATGATGATCAATGTTTCATTCATTCATTTATCTGAAAAGTATTTGACTCACCGTGACTGATTTCTACTTTTTATTAGGTGGTACAAATTAAAAAAAAATGTTCGTTTTAAGGTGATTCATTATCATACCACGCGGGTCAGAAGTTCTCGACGTTGGACGTAGACAACGATGAGTGGAGAGATGGCGCGTGTGCCGTCGAACATGGTGGCTCCTGGTGGTACAAGGAGTGTGACAAAAGGTACCTAAACTAATCGAAAATCATCATGTAACTAATTTACTGTAAAACACGCTAAAATAAGTGAATTTGAGAAGCACATATTATACAAAAAATAAGCATTCTATAAGTTATATAACAAGGAATAATAAAATGTACCTACATACTGTATTGTATATTTCTTACATTATATTCTTGGAAGATTTCGTAAAACTCTTCCATGTTTCCAGTAATTTGAACGGCAAGTACACTACGCCAGAGGAACACCACGGGCAGTCGATCTATTGGATCTCGTTCATGGGGCCCAGCTCACCACTTGCCAAGACGAGGATGATGATACGGCCCTTGCCAGCCAGTCGGCCTGCTGATACCGAACAATCTAGGGTACTGTATAGTTATTACCTTGTTTAAGAACTATATTTTGATCTTCCCTATTTCCTGGGTTCGATTCCCGGTGGAGACGTCACAGTCCTATACCCCATAACGGAATACGAGACATCACTACGTTACGCCAGAGTTGAGCTTGAAATAACATAGAAACATTGAGTAGATAGGTGCTATCTAAGTCAGGAAGTTTATGATATAAACAGAAATAGCGGTTTATTTATTGCATGTCACGCTAGTTAGTAGAAGATATAGTTAACCTAAGTCCTCTTGTACTTACCAATGTATGTTTCTAGAAAATTCTAGACGCCCCAAAACCCCGGCCCAGTGAGAAGCAGAAGCCCCACAAGGACGTGAGAGGGCCCTACGACATGGCCCGTCGCCCGCCCTACCGCTATGACGATAATGTGCACGCAGAAGGATTCTTCCCGACTTATGCTTAGATATTTAATATTAACTCATATAAAAACCCTTATTGTAGCCATGCTTGTTATTGATATGGATAAGTAAGAATTTACAAGATAAATAGCTGTTTATTCTAGGAAATACTTGCGATATTTATAATTTAGATTTTCACAGCAAAAAATTTATCTCAAGTGATGATAAGATTCTACATTATGTTACCCTCCAAGTTTTGAAAATAAACTATAGTATTTAAACGACGTATTATAAACATAATTCATACGCTGAATAATGGGTTTTTGTATATTGACGTCTTCAATGCATTATTTTAGCTATGTTTCTTTTATAGCTCTTATGTCTCAAGGTTTAAACATCATTATGTAAATGTTGAAATTGGTCATGAATAAAGTTTTATTTAAAATACCATAATGAATGATTTTATTTCTCGATTGTGATTATTATAGATACCTACTTTAAGTAGTTATATTTGAAATGCATCAGGAATATAAATGTGAATAAAAAAAATATCAGTCTCATTCCATTTATTTGATTAATAATACAGATGATGAGAAAAAGATTAGCTTCGTTTAAATTGAGCAACAGTGGACAGCAGTCCTTTCAATGTACGAACACAATACAACGATACCGAAATCATAAAATAAGTTACTTGGCTTTCGAAATGGGACTCACATCCAATATATTAACTATTAATATTGTCCAGAAATACATAAGCCACATTCAATTACTTAAATCAACGCTAATTTATACATTTACTAATTAACCTAGGGCTGATAGCCGATGTATTTCTGCCCAAAATGCATGAACAACTCATTCGTTAACACTAACGTGGTATACACAACTCGCGACGCAAGCGCGAACACTACTAACAACTAAGATAGATCGATACAAAAAAATCATTTTAACAACTTGCAGCAATTGCAACTCTTGATCGATTTAATTTAATGGACTTTTCTCATAAGATTTTTGACACAGTTATTAAACTAGTAGATTAGTAAACTAGTAGTTTTCAATTGCTGCAAGTTGTTATAATGCTTGTAAAATTCTATAGAACACAAAGTGACGCGTGTCCGACACGCTCTTCGCAGAACAACCTCTTACGTACAATAATGTCATCGTAAAATATTCATTTGCTCTTGTAAAACTTTAGGTTCCCAAAGCTTAACATATACTGACCCGGTTTTGGTATCCAATAATATCCTTCCTTTACTCTCATATATGTACACTCACTGAGATGTTATATCAACAACATGAATACAACAACGATGTAACGCAACGCTATATTTCACCTAAAAATAATAATCTAAATACAATTTAATCTAGAATGAACCGTAACTAAAAAATGTACAAGTAATAAAAACTAAAAACTAAAACTTACTTAAAAACTAAATTCTAATAAGAGTTCGCATTAAGACGATGTAAATAAAAACTTAGTAGCACCATAGACAATAGTTTATGTTCAATTTTGGAAAACAAACATTAAATACTAAACCTATAAAAAATTTATGTGGATTAAAAGAGACACGTACATTAAAATTGCACTTGCCTTACGTTTATTTACAACTAAAGCTACTCTATACACTAACCCAACACCTCGACGGACACACATGAAACAACATTTAATTCTGACAAACACACGAAATTACATAAATAACACAAATCTCACAATCGGCACTCGAGTGCAATGACGAGACTAGTTTTGGATGGTCAATTTGTTATACACTTAAATGAATAAATGACAAGCGTTATACACTTAAATCGACATCACTGAGACAACACAGACACTTAAACGGATAAGAAATGAAGAAGCGTTCAGGCTGGCATCGGTTAAAAGAATCAATAATAATTTCAGGGTCTTTTGAAGTGAAATTACTCCATAATGCCGAAACATCTAATTTCTGTTTGTCTATATACTCCATTGACTATTGACATTTTTTGTTAGGAATTATTTAATAATAAATGATGCTTTTGTTTTAGAGATTTCAAAATTACTTTTTTATTCTAAAGATTTACAATTTAAAGATATGCTTATTGCGGTACTACAACCAGTTTTATAAGTTTCGGCATTTTGGAGTAATTACACTTCAAATACCTTGAATTTTTGATTATTAATTCTTTTTACCGATATCAACCATAAGAAACGTTTGTAATAAGTTGAATTGTTCCGTGGCAAATCGACGAAAAAGGGACAACAATTATTAGACAGAAAACATTTATTAGTAAGGTACTGCGACTCTGAATAGGGTGAATTTGTAGAAAATCAGAACAAAGAAAGTAAGAAATAAATAACAAGCACAAAATAAATTTAAATTGAAATAATGTTACTTGAATGGAACGGAACAACGTTACGGTAATTTCAATAAACTATAAGTATTTCAATTAAATATTAGAGAGATGAAAAGTAAAAAAAAAAAAACAGAAAAATGTAAATGGATTCGTTGAGATTGAATCCATTGCGTAAATTAACTTAACGCTAGCGAAATTATTAAAGGATGCTATAAAAGCGAATAAAATACACTTAACTCTAAGTAGGCGGAGCTATCGACATTTGTCCAGTGAAGGTGCTGATGCAGAAGACGAATTAATGGCGAAGCGCGAGGTCACAAACGATTCGTGTCCAAATTCGACAAAAACTCACTTTTCGTTCGCAAACATTCTATGATTTGATAAACGAAAAGCAACCGTTTCGACGTCGCGCTTCTGACTATAACAAAATGGAGATAAAAAAAACTATGACTAAAAATTGAAAGTGGTTTCATTAAAATAATATCAAATTGTAGAAAAAAATAAAATGTACAAGCGGTATAAACATTCACAACAAATTTTTCACTGGGCTTTTACCCACGGGGCTTTACGTGAGATGGTAAGTATGAGATTAATTGTACACACGGAACACCGTGCGTACAGCTGCATATTGACATCGATAAAATATTTCTAAATTCCCACTTATCCTAACATATATACCTAAATACTAATAATTTAATTATACCCTACCTACTAACTAACATCTAACTAGCCTAACTTATCGACGTGGTCCGCCATCTATTGGGGAGAATAGAATTATTTTTCTGAGACATTTTGGGGGTGAGTAAAAGCCCATTAAATATCGAATAACAATGCTCTGACACAATTTAAATATAAACATATCCCTCAGCGGCTTACACGACAACATAAATAATTAAATTATTAAACTATGTACAAAAACGAGTAATATAACATATTATATTATAAAACGGCGCGATTAGAACATCCATAACTTTAGTTTTTTTGGATGAATCTATGTATGAGTAAATATATTAAACTATTTATTAAAATATATATAAATAATTAATATTCTCAGACATTTCACACAACGCGATGGTCTCAAATTAAGCAACTCTTAACTTAAAGTATGAACTAGACAACAGATTATCATACTGTTTATTTATTTTATACAATATATATTCATCCGTAAATCGCGTATACATTATCGAACCCCTGACGCAATAGATCCATCAACCACTGCGCCAATGGGGTTTATCGATAATTATAAACGATTGGACTAAGCGTGTATTCCAATTATAACCGCGCCGTAAACAATAGCGTAAGGAGAAATATAATAATATTCGAAAGGAAAACACTAAAACAACTAATAATGAACACTTTTCTTCGCCTCTTTGAGGCAGGCCCGCTACACCGGCGGACCTTAATACCAATCTGGAAAGAAAAATATGCAGATTACTAAATGTACTTCGTATTTGTAATATGATTAGTGTGAAGTCCCGTATCCCCGTAGTGGGGTAAGGGGCAGATGCATTATGCATACATCTGTTTCACTGATCGATTTTCTTTAGGGACAAGTAGGTGATCAGCCTTCTGTGTCCTACCAGACCGAGACATTTTTTTTTTCTTCGTCTCCACCGGGAATCGAACCCAGGACCCCTCGGTTCTACGCTCACGCGTCAACCACTGTACCAAGGAGGCGGTCAATATGATTAGGGTGTAGTGTAATTTTTTAGTATGAAGTAAATGTTTATTTTTGTTGTGATTATCACGCACGCACACTTCATTTACAACCTGTTTCTCTGTGTCAATATGTGCATGTCGGTTAGGTTTGAGAATAGAAGAACATCAATATTTAATCCCCCTAAGTGATAAGAGTAAGATAGAACAACATTTGTCGGGACAGCTAGTACATATACAGGGTGTCCCACTGTTGGTATACTAAGCTCAAAGGAGGTTATAGTTTTGCATACGCTGAGTACGTAAAAAATACTTATAAAATTCCAGATGCATTTTTTTTTCAAATAGATGAATTCTTAAAACTCTATGTGTACACCCATAACAAGCAACCCGCCCAACTTTGCCACCAGCACGTGAGCTATCGTTTAAGATTATGTTTTCATAGACGAAATGCTCTTATTAGAGAAGCGGTATATGCCGGCTGCGCGAAGTTAGAAAAGAAAACATGGATTTTCAGGAAAAATTTAGCAAAAAAATTTTGACGTAATTTTGTTGTTTAAGTATTTTTTACGTGATCAGTGTATGTAAAACTACAAGTCCCTTCGCGCTTAGTATACCAATAGTGGGACACCCTGTATATTATATAAATGTATGTGATTGTGCATGTATATTATATGACCATGCACCGAGTCAGCACCGTGTACATGTGAGTGTGAATATACAATGTCGCTCATGCGCATGTGACCGCCCGTAATATTCTGAATATTCATGAAGAAATATCGAAAATAAACTTCAAAAGGGGGGGTCTATCTATAATATTTTTCATGTTATTCAATTTTTAATTTTTTGTAGACTTGCTTTCTATTTTACGACACATCTACGAAGTTTATGGGTCGATTTGGATTCTGTTTATTATTTCCAAAAGCTTATGAGTTATTTTAACAGGTTAATTAACATTTTTACTACAAATTATCGACTACGAAAAAAAAGACGGAATCGAAGTCATTTTTTCGGTAAAGAATTGTGTATTTATTTAAAAAAAACTAGTATAAGTCCATAAATTATCCCCATAGGACGACTTTTTTAATCATTATTTGTAATCTACTACATAATAGCTAAAAATTCATGAAAAATATTATAGATATACCCCCCCTTTTGAAGTTTATTTTCGATATTTCTTCATGAATATTCAGAATATTACGGGCGGTCACATGCGCATGAGCGACATTGTATATGCGTGTTCGCATGTGACCATGTTTATTCCGCTGTGTTAGCAGCGTACGAATGTCTATGTATCGTGTGTATGTGTTTGTGCGTATGAATGTCTAT